>ML402003.1:679-64070 GCA_005239525.1 Nicotiana knightiana | reverse complement strand
CGTAGCTTGATATTAACTTTTAATATTTTAGTAATCTCATACTATTTATACTAGCTTTAATTATTTTTTAAATTATTTCTTTTTCTAAAATCGCGGATTCGTTTACGTAGCGCGATACTTAATATTTTAGTGTTTCTTTAAGTGTAGTAATTTTTTTTTTTAAAGTAATAATGTACCACTAATCCTTGTCACAACTGCGGATTCGCTTGCGTAGCGCGATACTTAATATTTTAGTGTTTCTTTAAGTGTAGTAATTTTTTTTTTTAAAGTAATAATGTACCACTAATCCTTGTCACAACTGCGGATTCGCTTGCGTAGCGCTGTCATGATATAATTAACAAACTTCGTCTCGATCACGCATTCGCTTGCGTAGTGTGGTTATGACATCTTATTACCAAAAAATTTCTTTAACTTTTTTTCTAATAATCAAGAAATAAAAGCGGATAGGTAAAACATAAAAATCATATAAATCACAGTTTTTGTCCAAAAATTAATTCAAGCCAAGTTTAAGTCAATAAAGCGATCGTGCTAGAACCACGGGACTCGGGGAATGCCTTATACCTTCTCCCCGGTCAACAGAATTCCTTACCCGGACTTTGCTTTTCGCAGACCAATAATAAAAGAGTTAAATCTTCCTTTGACTAGGGATTCAAATAAATGGTGACTTGGAACACCGGAAAATTAATTCCAAGTGGCGACTCTGTAAATAAAATAATCCCTACTCAAATTCGTCACTTTAATTGGAAAAACCCTTTAACCCGCAATCCACAATATCACATATATCTTTTGGGGGGGTAGAAAAGGGGTGTGACAATAGCCAAAATATTCCCCGAGACGTAGAGAACTCTGTAGATGAGTTACGGGACCCTAGTTGTGAGCCGAAGGCCCCGATCGATCTATCCTGGGTTATTGATGTAGGTGATTTTCGACCGGTTCCAACATTTTCCCCGAGGGAGATACGCTCATTTTCCGATGCGGGGGCGCCTTTCGGAGGGAAGGACGTAATTGGGCTCTTTACTATAGCCGAGAAGAATCCCGAACTTAACGCCTTGCTCATTTTTTAGGAGGCCGAAAGGCTCTGCAAATAGGTAATTTCTTCGTCGATTTCTTCGAGCTTTGATCATTATTTCTTTGACCCTCTTCCTTCATGATATTAGGCAAAAGTGCTTTATAATCGGACCACTGCCAAGTTTCAGGTTGAGCTGACCCATTACGAGGGGGAGTGTAGGAGGTTTTTATCAGAGGCAGACGAGTTCAGGGCTCTTTTTTTTCCAAAAGGGAGGAAGAAATGCTTGACCCCCGAGCTCGTTTAGAAATGGTATCTCGGGAACAGAGCGATATTTATGAGCAGGTAACATAGCGTTCGTATGTTTTGTTTTTGTTCTTGCCCGATCTGAGCACTTAACACTTTCGGGCCGATCTTTGCAGCTTAAGGAAAAAGATGCCCTGATGCGGGAAGGATTCAGAGGCAGGGATGTTGAGATCCTTGGATTTAAGCAATGTGTGAATGAGATAAACTCTGCGAGAGACACCCTCCAAGGGAAGTTATCCTCGATTGAGCATCACCTTCGAGATGCGAGGGCTGAGAGTAGTAAATATAAGGACCTCTATATTGAGTCGGTCACCGCGCTATCTTCAGTCAAGGCTAAATCGGACGCTCTCATAACCTCGAATAAAGACGATGTTGTTGTTGCAAATGCCCAGGCCAGGAAAACAGCTGAGGAGGCCGAGCTTAAACTTGCCCGAGACTTGGAGCATGCCTGATTAAAGTCTCGGAGGCAAGCTCTCGAGGATATACATGTGGGGGGGGGGGCTTAATTTGTCTGTTGAGATAGAGAGGGTGAAGACCCTAGAAGAGGAATCAACGACTCTGCTTGCTTCCGAGGATGATTCGACCAGTAGCTCAGAAGATAATGAAGATGAAGGCGGAGTCCCCGAGGGGGAAGAGGCCGTTGAAGGCCTGGGTGCCGAGGGACAAGCCACTGAAGGCATAACCTCCGAGGAAGCCGTTGAAGGCACGCCCCAATGGTAGATTAGGTTTTCGTTTGTTCTTTTTCCCTTTGCAAAGACTCCGATTTTGAGCTTTGGAGATATGCTTTGTAGACCTTCGTCATATAAAAAAGGATTTTCGTTATTCCTTGTTTTTGCCTGGTTTCTTGGAGTATACTTTGATGTTTGTTGATAATTAGTGCGATGAATTGGACTTCGAAATGAAACCCTTGGGGTTATAAATTGGCCCTGAGGCCTTTTATGCTGGCCCGTAGTCTCTTACGCGATGGCCTTTAGGCGTTTTTTTAGTTAACCGTTTAGGGCTCAGTGTTCGAGTCGGGTTTTTACTCGAGCTCATTGACCCTTAGATTTTTTAAATCATCTCTGAGGCTCTTTAGGCTGGCGCTTAGGATCTTACACATTGGGTCGGTTCGACCTTTGATATAGATGGAGCTTGTTCTCTTACGCATTGGGTCGGTACGACCTTTAATATGGCTGGCGACTTGGGCTCTTAAGCATTGGGTCGGTACGACCTTTAATGTGGCTGGCGACTTGGGCTCTTACGCATTGGGTCAGTACGACCTTTAATGTGGCTGGAGACTTGGGCTCTTACGCATTGGGTCGGTATGACCTTTAACCGGTTCTTTTTGAAGTACTTTCGAAGTAATTAGAGGCCCGTGATTTTATGGCAACAGTCGGACGTCTCCGAGTCAAGTTAGTTTGGTCGGAGCCTTATGATGGTGGTCATTGTATTTGGTCTTAGCCTTTTAGTCCCGGAGTGAGATAGCTTCGGCATCTATATCGAGGGTATGCCTTTTTAGGGGTCTTACAAGTTCGAATATATAGCCTTGGCTTTGATATCGGGATTATGCCTTTTTAAGGTCTTACAAATTTGTACATGCCTTGCTTGAGGTCTTACAGATTTAATATATCCTCGTGGAGGTCTTACCACTCATTCCTTGATTGTCTTATAGTTTTGATGCTACCTCGTGGAGGGCTTACAATTGTGCCTCATGGAGGGCTTACAGTTTTTGATGACTCGATGGGGTGAATGTCGATGACAATCCCCGAGACATCAGAAGCTTTTGTCTTTGGAGCCGTTCTTTGTGAAAATAGCAAACTTTTTAGTGTTGCCTCATTAAGGTCTTAGATTGTTGATATTGCCTCATGGAGGGCTTATACTGTTGATATTGCCTCATGGAGGGCTTATGCTGTTGATATTGCCTAATGTAGGGATTACATTGGTGCCTCATGGAGCGCTTATGAACTTGAAGTTTCTAGATTGAGGTCTTACGGTTTCAAGTTAGATAGCTCGAAGCCGACTGTCGAGGACAGTCCCCGAGTCTGGGTTATGCCTTTTTTAAGGTCTTAACAATTTGACGTTGCCTCGTTGAGGGCTTACAAGTTTGAGCATTCCTCGTTGAGGTATTATAGATGCGATATCGCCTCGTGCAAGGCTTATATTGGTGCCTCATGGTGGGCTTATGATCTCAAAGGTGCCGGCCCTGAGGTCTTACGGCTTTGAGTTTTCGGTGTAAGTCCCCGAGTATCCAAAAAATTTCTGGCCCTGGGGTCGTCTCTTGTGAAAATAGCAAACTTCTTTGACGCGCGGAGTGTTTTGATGATAAAAGATTCTCCTTCGATTACTTGGTACAAGTATACATTTTTTCACCATCGAGGGTTCGATTATTCGACGTGGACATGGTTTATTCGACCGTTTGGTCTTATACATCGTTCTCCTGTCGAGATGCTTTTTAGCATATTTTAGTTTCTTCGAGGAGGTGATCTCCCGGGGGGATGCCCCTCAGTATTTGAGGTTGGTCGCAGAGAAGCCTTGAATACTTGGTAAGTTCTCCTTAGGTAGCATATGGATGTTGCCTCGTTAAAAACCTCGTCGGTAAAACCCATTTGGGATAAAATCCGACATGAGGGAAAAAGAGCACAACGCATGCTTTAAAGACCCATGGTCTTCGAGTCGAAGGGTTTTGCGGTGTCTTCCATCGGATACCTGTAAAATATTATTGTGAAGCAAAAAATTAAAAGGGAGAAAGTTATACCTTAGCAATAGTAGCGCCTGAGCGTTGATACGTTCCAATTGTTTAGAAGTTGCTCGCCTTCCATGGTCCCGAATTTGTAGGACCCTTTGTTGATTACTCCGAGGACGCGGTACGGTCCTTCCCAGATCGGGCCCAGCTTTCCTTCGTTAGGGTTTCGAGTGTTTAGGGTGACTTTTCTGGGGACTAGGTCCCCGACTCCGAAATGCCGGAGTAGTATCTTTCGATCCTTTGTTTTTGGGTGGCCATCCTGTTAAGCTTCTCGCTTTTCATCTAATAGTTCGAGGGTTGTAGTCATGGCCTCATTGTTTGAGTCCTCGGTGGCATGTCAGAATCTAGCACTTGGCTCTCCGACCTCGACCGGTATTAAAGCCTTGGACCCATATACCAAAGAGAATGGCGTCTCCCCTGTGCTCGATTTAGAGGTTGTCCGATATACACATAGCACCTAGGCGGCATTTCTCTCCATTTTCCTTTCGCACTTCCTAACTTCTTTTTCAAGTTTTTAATGATGGTCTTGTTTGTAGACTCGACCTGACCATTTGCACATGGGTGGTAGGGTGTTGTTAGGATTTCTCTCCATTTTTCTTTCGCACTTTCTTACTTCTTTTTCAAGTTTTGAATGATGGTCTTGTTTGTAGACTCGGCCTAACCATTTGCACATGGGTGGTAGGGCGTTGATAGGATCCTTTTGATTTTTTTATCTTCGAAAAACTTTGTTACTTTGCCTCCGATGAACTGCTTCCCGTTATCACACGTTATCTCGGAGGGGATCCCGAATCGGCACATGATATGATCCCAGATGAAGTCGATGACTTCTTTTTCTCTTATCTTCTCATAGGCATGTGCTTCCACCCATTTTGACAAGTAGTCATTCATAAATAGAATAAATCTAGCTTTATCGGGCGTCGTTGGCAGGGGACCGACAATGTCCATTCCTATTTCATGAACGGCCATAGGGATAAGACTAAATGCATCTGTTCACCGGGTTGGTGGATCATTGGTGCAAATTTTTGACATTTGACGCATTTTCAGACGAATTATTTGATGTCCCTTTCCATGTTGTCCAAATATTAACCTGCTCTGATCACCTTTCGAATTAAGGAATCGACACCAGAGTGATTTCCGCAGGTGCCCTCGTGGATTTCATGGAGCACGTAATAAATGTCTCCCGGCCCCAATCATACTGTTAAGGGTTCATGGAAGGTTCTTCTGTACAGAGTTCCATTCTCGTCGAGTGAAAATCGGGCTGCTTTGGTCCGAAGAGCCCTTGATTCTTTTGGGTTCGTGGGTAGTTTCCCACTTCCAAAATAATCGATGTACTTATTTCTCCAATCACATGTCAGGCTGGTGGAGTTTATTTCGGCATGGCCTTCTTTAATCATCGATTTGGATAGCTGAACAATAGCCCCGGGGAGTATGTCATCTTCCTCGAGGATGATCCCAGGTTTGCGAGTGCGTCTGCCTTGCTGTTTTGCTCTCGAGGTATGTGTACCAAAGTCCATTCTTTGAAGCGATGTGAAGTGACTTGAAGTTTGTCCAGGTATGGTTGCATGTTGTCCTATCAAACCACGAAGCTCCCATTTGCCTGATTTACTACCAGAAGGGAATCACATTTTGCTTCGATGACTTCCGCTCCTAAGCTTTTGGCCAATTCGAGACTTGCAATCATAGCCTCAAACTCGGCTTCGCTGTTAGTCAACTTTGCAGTTTTTATAGATTGTCTAATCAAGCCACCTGAAGATGGCTTCAGAACTATGTTGAGCCCGGATCCATACCCCTGATGTCGTTTCCGTTTTTAGTAAAAGTTCTTTTTCTTCCTCGGGCACAAGGGCGGGCGTAAAGTCGGCCATGAAGTCCGCCAAAACTTGGGAATTGATAGTCGTTCGGGGCTGATATTCAACATATCCTCTGAGTTTGATGGCCCATTTGGCCAGTCGTCCTGATAATTCGGGTTTATGCAATATATTTCGAAGAGGGTATGTCGTTAAAATGAATATACAATGACATTGAAAATAAGGCTCCAACTTTCGAGATTCTCTTATTAATGCAAGAGCTAATTTTTCTAAGTGTGGATACCTGGTTTCAGCATCTCCTAGGGTTCGACTGACATAGTAGACAGGGAATTCCGTACCTTGATCGTCTCGAACCAACACGCCACTTACCGCTACCTCGGATACTGCTAAGTACAAATATAGTGTTTCGTCTTCCTTTGGGGTGTGGAGCAAAGGCGGGCTTGAGAGATACCGCTTTAACCCCTCCAAGGCGCGCTGGCACTCCGGAGTCCACTCGAAGTTCTTTTTCTTTTTGAGTAGGGAGAAAAAGTGATGGCTCTGATATGATGATCAAGAAATGAATCAGCCTAACGCCGATATCCGCCCGGTCAGCCGCTGCACGACCTTCACATTGTTTACCACCATGATTTCTTCGATGGACTTGATTTTGTCGGTGTTGATTTCAATCCCCCTGTTTAATACCATGAAGCCTAAAAATTTGCCCAATCCTACGCCGAAGGCGCATTTCTCGGGGTTGAGCTTCATGTCTTAGCTTCTAAGGATGTCGAAAGTTTCCTGCAAATGAGTCAAATGGTCCTCTGCGCGCAGGGACTTAACTAGCATTTCATCAATGTAAACTTTCATGGATTTGCCTATTTGATGTTCGAACATCTTATTGACTAAGTGTTGGTATGTGGCCCCTGCGTTTTTTAGCCCGAAGGGCATTACATTGTAGCAGTATGTGCCGTACTTCGTGATGAACGAAGTTTTTTCCCTATCCTCGGGGTTCATTTGAATTTGATTATACCCGGAGTAGGCGTCGAGAAAGGTGAGGATCTCATGGCCAGCCGTGGAATCAATCAAGCGATCGATGTTGGGCAATGGGAATGAATCTTTAGGGCATGATTTATTCAAGTCCTTATAATCTACACACATTCTTAATGTTTTCCCCTTTTTGGGAACTACTACTACGTTGTCCAACCATTCAGGATATTTTACTTCCGTGATGGACCCTATTTTGAGGAGTTTCGTTACCTCGTCTTTGACGAACGCGTGCTTTACCTCGGACTGAGGCCTCCTTTTTCTTCACTGATTTGAACCTGGGTCGACGCTTAGCCGATGAGTGATTACTTCCGATGGTATCCCTATCATTTCCAAGAGGAACCAAGCAAAGCAATCAATGTTGTTAACAAGAAATTGAATGAGTTTCTTCCTGAGTTCGGGGGTTAATCCCGTTCCCAGGTATACCTTTCGATCTGGAAGATGTTCCATCAAAACAACTTGTTTCAGGTCTTCGACCGTTGATTTTGTTGCGTCCGATTCTTTGGGGGCAACGAAGGTTCGAGGGGAGAGGAAGTCTTCTTCATCATCCTCGGGGACCTGTTTATCTTCTGACCCCTCTGAGGTGGTGTATACGGGCACCGATGCCATTCCATGTACTTCGAACATTTCTTGTGTTGCGTGTTGCACTCCGTACACCGTTTTTATGCCATCTTTAGTTGGGAACTTCAACATCTGGTGGAGAGTCAATGGTACCCCCCCCCCCCCCCCCATGTTGTGTATCCATGGCCTTCCAAGAAGGGCGTTGTATCTCAGGTTACCCTCGATGACATGAAACTTAGTATCCAGAACTGTACCGATATATTGACTGGGAGGGTGACTTCCCCCTTCGTCGTTTCGCTCATCATGTTAAACCCACTTAGGGATCGAGAATCGGGTATCATTTGGTCGAGCAGTTCGAGCTGCTCCACTACCCCCCAATCCGATTATATTAGCCGAGATACCTGAATCCACGAGAACACGTTTAATTTGAATGTTATTTAAGAGAAAAGAAATTACCAGTGCATCATATGTGGTTGGGACAAGGCTTTAATATCTTCTTCTCTAAACACAATAGTTCCTTCGAGCATATAACTTTGAGTTCGCTATTTCGTGGTGATGGGAACTTTGGCCTGTTTGAACATGGGTCCTTGCGGAACATCGGTTTCTCCAATAATCTCGTGAATGGAGTGCTGGGGTTCTTCTGGCCCATCCTTCCTATTCGATTCTCTTTCTCGGAAGTGGTTCTTGGCTCGATCTTCAAAAATTCTTGAAGATTCCTTTTGTTGATCAATTGGGCCGCTTCTTTTAGAGCGAGAGTTCTCTGTGCTTCGTGTAAGTCTTCTCCACGCACACTTCCATTTGTATGGGAGGTTATATTGACATTCAGAAAGCTGTGTGAGCCTTCATCAACGGGGATTTGCACTGGTGCCCCTTCAGGGTTTTGTGGTGGTACATCGGCACCTGAGGCAGCTGCACCGCCGTTCTCTCCATTATCCTCAAGACCACTGTTTCATGTGTATTCACTGAGTTAGATATTTTCTGACCTGAAATTGAAGATTCTTGGACAAGAAAAAGTGTAAAGAATAACTTGTATTTTTAGAAAACCAGCACTCAAACAATCACTATTAATTTTAGTCCCACGGTGGGCGCCAAACTGTTTACCTTGAAAATGGTAATTATAATTATATTTGATTTTGTGGTTCTAAAAATATGTGATCTATTTTAATAATAGTTATTTAGGAAATAGATGCTAAGTGAGAATTAAGAAAAAATAAACAAGAGCAAAAGATAATAGAATTGTGCAAACCGAGCAGTTAAGAGACGGGATCTCGAGCTTGGTCGAAATAAGGCCTCGAGGTCGAGCTCGATGATTTGATAGAAGGCGGTCGAAGAAGGTATTACAGATTGAAGGCCTCGAAGATGTCCTTTTTATGATCAATACGAGCAATAAATGAAGAACAATTAATGAACACAATAAATGAAAGGCAATAAATCAATGGAATAATTTTTAGAGAATGTTTGAATTAGAGAGTAGAGAATGTTCTTGTTCTTATATTGAATATCATGTATGTTGCAAAATGACAAGGGTCCCCTTTATATAAGAGGGGGAATCCCAACATAGTACATGTGTAATTATTACCAAGATAAATGGTTGGTATAGCTATTTAATGTCACGGTACGGACTTGTACTATTTTTGCGGACTTGGTCATCTTTAACCACGTGTCTTTTGGGAATTTCCCTCTTTTCCATGATGGTCTTCGATCTTTACTCTGCCTCGAGGTGTATTGATCCCTCGGAATACATTCCTCAAGGAATGTTCCTCGGGGTTAAACTTTGGATCCTGCTCCGATACAATCGAGGTCGAGGCTCGAAACGCTATAGAAGCCTTAAGTCCCAGCATTGTGGTCCGTGTACCAATCAAAAGCATTTCCTTTTAATGAGCAGGCAAACTGTTTGACGAGGTAATCTCCATAAGTCCCAGCATTGTTGCATGTCTCAACGAAGTGCACCACATGTTGCTTTAGATTGCCTTTGCCATCAAATTGTTGAAATTTCGGAGGTTGATAGCCAGCAGGCATCTTCAACATATCGATCCTTGAAGTGTACGGCTTTGCGTAGGTAAAGGAGGACTTGGAAGCGACTTCATATTTGTTTTTATAGTCCCTTCAATAAACTCCTTTAGTTGATTGATTAGAATCATCCATTCTGGAGAGACTGGAATTTTCTTAGTGGATGCAACTTATCGTGGGGGGGAGGGATCAATCTCTTAAAATTCTGGGAGTTCGCCAGGTGCATGGGTGGATTCTTCTTCCATCAAGATTCTCACCCTATCTGTTAGCTTGTCGATTCTAGCATCTTGATTTTTCATGCACTTGGTCAAGCCAGCGATTTCGTTGTTTTTGAACTTTGGTGGTTGAAAAGTTGAAATGAGAGGTAGAGATTGTCCCTGATTTATGCCTATAAATAAGGCTAGATATGTCATTCAAAGACGATCTCAGCAGTTCCATAAACTCTCAGAATATGCACAAATAGATCAAATATACGATCTCCGAAATTCCATAAAACTCTTGGAATATTCATTAAGAGATCAAAGACATGTCAAATATGTCTTGCTTAAATTTCTAGCAACATTCAAGATCCAAGCGGAGTGCTGCTACATGCTTCTTGATCATCAAATAAATCAAGGAGATATATCATTCTACGTTTGCGATATTCTACGTTCGAGAAGTACGCCGCTAAGGCCCTCGAATGATGGATAATAAATCGGAGGGAAGAATCAAGGGATAAACAGAGTTGTAGCCCGCAATGTTAATCATTTTTTCTTTAAAGTTATTTGTGATTGCAGTTTTATTTTTCTGCACAAATTTATTGTAAACACTTATTTTGGCTGAAGATATATTCTTAAATTTATAACTTTCATACTTTTACATTGTAATTTTTTTTTTATACTATCAAATTACTTAGTTAAAGATAACTGCAAGTAATCGTTTGTAAAAGTTAAATTATTAACCTAGAAATAAGGCAAATTATTTGTTGCAATATAATATGCATAAACCACAAGTTAAATTCTTATGGTAACCTGCATAGCAACTTGCCTTCAGTTCTCACGAGTAGAAGAAGGTTTTGTCCTTTAACAAGTTCAAAACTCAGAATTTTTCTTCTTCTTCCACCGGAAGATCGAAGTCCTATACTTAGATTTACACTGATATTATAACTATTTCACATTATTAATTTCTTTAAATTAATAATATGTGTTACACTTTAAGTTACTAATCTCATTTTTTAAAAGCAAATACTTGTAATTATATTATATCTTCTATAATAGTAAGTGGAAAATATTTTCCTGTTGTGATCTGTTGTTAGTAAATTAATCTAGTTAATTAGGATCTACTCCTTTTCGTCTCTTTATACGAGAGATTTTGCTTTTGGTTTCTCTTTTTTAAATCTTAAAATCCACATAAAAGGGCCAAAAATCAGTTAAAGTAGAACGGAGGGAGTAATATATAAGAAAATAACTTAAAATCCGATAATAGTACAGATTTAAGTGCATTACACCAAATTTAATTTTATTTAAGTGCATTACACCAAATTTAATTTTCTATTTGAGGAAGAACCCGCTGATATACGGTTTTAAATTTACATCAATATTTGAGTCATTTTTCTCTCCGTTAAAAAATATTCCTAATAACGATTTACATATATTATAGGAAAAACAACTAAAATTGCCCCTCAACTATTGACCAAGGGCTAAATATATCCTCCGTCCACTTATGGGTCCAAAAATTCCTCCAACATTATCTTTTCGGCTCATTTCTGTCCTTATGACTAACGTTCAACTTCAATTAAAACAAAATTATTTAAACTTCACATGTCATTTTGTTATTCGTCCAATCCAATTAAGTAAATGGAAAAGGGCCAAAAACGCTTATGAACTATTGGCCATAGCTAAATATAATCTTCATCCGTTTATTGGTTCAAAAATACCCGATTTCCTAACTTACCTGACCCGATCACTAACATAGTCCGAAAAACTTAAAATCTCATCGAAAAACTATTTTTCGGCCAATTTCGTTTTACTTCCTTCCTCTTCTTTATTCTTTTTAATATTAAGACCTAATTTGACCACCTGGGTGTTCACTAGAAAAATAGGTCTTAATATAAAAAAAGAATAAAGAAGAGGGAGAAGTAAAAAAGAAATGGCCGAAAAAATAATTTTTCCAATGAGATTTCATGTTTTCCGGGCGGGTAGTGATTGAATCGGGTAAGTTAACAAATAGATATTTTTTAGGGGTATTTTGAAGAGTGTATACGGCCAAAATTCGGGGAAGTCCGATTTTAGAGCCTCTATGACATCCCAAGCCCGGTTTCGAGGGGCTCGAAGCACAGTCTGAGGCTCGACTCCGAAGTACTCCCCTCGAGAGAACATATCGAGGGCCCATCACAGCATATCTCGAGGCAGTATGAAAAATCGATGACCGTCATGGAAAAGCGGGAAATTACTAAGGGCACGTGGTTAGAGCCGACAAGGTCTGCAAGAATAGTACAAGTCCGTTCTGAGCCATTATACAGTTGTACCAGTAGCATTTCCTTTTCATGATTAGACATGTACTATGTTGGGATTCCCCCTCCTATATAAAGGGGACCCATGTCATTTTGTAACACACATGAATATTCAATACAATAGAACATTCTCTGCTTTTCTTGGCTAAACGTGCTCAACAATTACCCTATAGATTTATTTCTCTTCATTTATTGCATTTATTTTTTTGTTCTTCACTTATTGTTCATTAACGATTGTCGAAGGCTACCCTCGAGGCCCAATACTGCCGAGCTCGAGGTCCCCAGTCTTGTGACCGTATTGGTTTGTTCATCATTTCTCTATTACTTACACTTAGCGTTTCCTTACCTAACGACTAGTATTAAAATAAATCACATATTTTTAGAACCATAAATCAAATATAATTGTTAATACCATTTTCAAGGTAAATAATGAAATAGATTACGGAGGTTGTATTTAGCTCGCGCCACTAATTCAAGGACAATTTTAGCCTTTTTTTCATTTATTGAATTGAATTGGACCAATAATAAAATGACACATGGAATTTAAATAATTTTTAAAAAAAATCTAAGTTTATCGAACCTAAAAGATAACGTTGGGGGTATTTTTTGGACGGATAGATAAGCGGAAGCTATATTTAATCCTTGGCCAATAGTTCAACGACAGTTTTAACTCATTTTCGTATATTATATTACTGCCTAAAATAGTACCTTAAAATCAAACCAACACCAGCTCGGCTAGAAACCCAGCTCTTTACTCGTTTACTTCTGCAAGGACAAATTATTCATGTTGATTAATGTGCAGATTACAAAAATATCCGTTTGTTTACATGTTTTAAATGCGAAAAAAAAAACGATCAGAAGCAAAACAACACCAGCACTCAATTAGGACGAAATGGTAATTAAACCTTAAAGCTCTAAGCAAAATCCTAGTCTGTCCTTTCCATTTTCTCCCTCTTTATTGCTTTTTCTGTTCCCTCCCCCACCCCCCCCCCACCCTCTTTATTCCACTTCTTTCTAAGTTACAAACTTCTATATGGCAGCGAACTGTCTCTATACTATCCGTTACTGTTACTTATAGTAATTAGTCAATATTTTTACGAGGTTAAAGTTTATATTTACAGTGAGACTCACATAAATTATCTTACAAAATGACCTAAGTAAGCAGATATATTTTAAAACTCAAAAAGTATTTCTACGGTCATTGGCATTAACAAAAAGCATCATTTTTTCTCATCGTGTGGAAGTTTTATAGACTTTTTTCTCACAGTACTCTTTGTAGTATTTTCATGCTTCATCTTAATAGCTATATACAGGTTCTAGTTTCCCTCTTTAATTCTAATCAATTAAGTTAATAATAATGTTTAAGTATTGATCAAGTTAAGCTTAAAGACTTGATTCAACCTTGAAATCCATTGGTACCTATGCCGTCATGAGAACACAAAGGACCATGCTGGCCAAAATATAAAGTTTAAAATGAAATTAGAAAAATCATACAAGTTGCTGCTGATAATAATAGTTGGTGCCAGGTGATAAGCACTCAGACCTAAACATATTTGACTCTGCTTATTATTGATAAGTACAAGGGGGAAAAGCTGAATCGGGAATCAAGTGGATGGATTCAAAGAATTTATTTTATGAGGAATTTGCTTTTCAATTTCCATTACCATTACCCTTTTGATAATGAAAGTCGACTAGAACATCTAACCTACCAGCTGATATTTATATATGTCCCTATTCAAAAGTGACAGCTTGATTTCATCATCGTCTTTTAACTTTTTCCAAGGTTTTCTTTTTCAGGTTCCAGATTCTCATCTTTTTGTGTAAGCTGGATTCGATTTCTCTTGTTATGGCATGTTTCCCACTCAAAAGAACCATTTGCCTAAATGATTATGCCTACTTTCACTTTTGTTTGTTAACTTAGGGGTCTTTCGACGAGTCCCGAACCAAAGTGCGGTTCATTCTGACTCAATTGACCAAAATAGGTTTAAAAAAAATGACCTATCATTTTATATATTGCGCGGTGATAAGATGTGGTCCCACTAATAATTTGTCTGTAATTAACTGATCCGTCAATAATTCATGTGTATAATGCCATTGTGTTTCGAGGTCCCAAAAACCTCATTTTAATCTTTCTCGATTTGCGTGCGCAATCCGGATATTCTTCCGGAAAGTTTATATGATAAAAAGTGATAATAATAAGAATTTTTGTCTTAAAAGTTAATAACTAATAACATTTTTTTTTATAACAACTAATAACATTATTTATTCATAAAATATCAATTTCTCTATTTTACATATTTCTGTAACACAATAATTCCGGATAAAAAACAATAAATTAACAAAACAATCACGATAAAATATAGACCACAGTAAAAAATAACTAATAGGCATTTTTTAAACATGAGTTTTAACCAAAAATAAGTCGGAATATCTCGATATTAAATTTTTTGAAAGGTGAAAATTTGATAATTTGGGGGCCGAAACGGGCAATTCACTACGCGATAACGCCTTAGATCCGGTGTAAGCTTGCTACAATACGGAGAAGATACGTTTTTTGTGGGACGGGTCGGTTCCACTGAATTTTTTTTCTTTAAAGATGGTTGGGAGGGAGGGGGGGGGGGGGGGGGGGGGGGCGATTTTTTTGTTTTGGGGCTTCTTCTGGTTCACGTCTAGTGGGGTAAGGAGATGTCACATTTTTTTTATATAGGTATAACGCGCATATATAAGGCGCTATACTATAACGCCTTATATATGCGCGTTGTACCTCCCGCTCATTTTAAGTTTTAGATATAGCGTGGTGATAATTGCGCTATATATAAAACGGTAGTCATTTTTTTAACATGTTTTGGTCGCTTAAGTCCTAATGAATCACACTTTGGTTTCGGACACATCTTTTGAGAGGTGTATAAGAATAGTATTGAATAGAGTATATTGAGATTATATTGAATAATACTAATGTTGGTATTAGTATGCTGAGATTAATTTTGCTGGGGATTAATTATGCTAAATATACTTATCATCCACTGTTTAGTTTGGTATATTAAAATAACATGCAATAATTTTGTAAAAAATATATTTGTTTACGAAAATACTATTCACATTCCTTGGAAAAGGTTTTGACAGAGCAGCAGAGGCGGATCCAGGATTTTAAGACCATGGGTGCACCACAATACTTATCATGATATCAAGATATGTATATTTTTCAGTGTTTTATGACATATTAATAATTTTGCACATTATTTAAAGAGATAAATTATAATCTTGCTAATATATCCGGGGTCTCAAAGGGGCGTGAAAACGCATAAGAACTCTTGAATGGAAAAGAGATGTAATTCCAATTCCTTCGGAATCGGTAGTCAATCCTATTTTCGATGTGTATTGGATGATGGAAAAACCAGCAAACTACGACTTCAAAGCTTACCTTATTTAGAACGCCAACATTGGCTTAGTTTCAAGATGTAGAATCTATGCTGAATCACCATTTGGCAGGGTGTGATGACCCAAAAGGTCATCCTGTGTAAATTTAGCTAAAGCCATGTTCTGAGGCCTCGAAAGCCTCCGTTAATTTCACCTCGATATGCGTGCGCAGCCTGGGCGCGTAACCGGGAAGCCTTTATGTGGAAATGTGTTAAACAGTTGAATTTATGATAATTAATATAATAAAATTAACTTTGGTCAATATTTTTGGTAAACGGACTCGGACCCATGATTTGACGGTCCCGGAGGGTCCGTAGGAAAATATGGGACCTGGGTGTATGCCCGGAATCGAATTCCGAGGACCCAAGTCCGAGAAATAAAGTTTTTAAAGGAAATTATTTTCTGAAAATAATAAAGACTTTTGAAAATAAACTTTAATGTGAAATCTGTGTTACCGGGCCCGTATCATGGTTCCGGAGCCCAGAACAGGTTCAATATGTGGTATGTGAGTCATCTGTAAAATTTGGTAAGAAACGGACTTGGTTTGACGTGTTTCAGATCAAAAATGGAAAATTTGATAGTTTATGAAGTTTAAGGAAATTCTATGAATTTTTGAGTTTAATTCATTGTTTTTTATGTTATTTTGGTGGTTTAATTACTCGAATAAGTCCGTAGGATGATTTTGAAGTCATGTGTATATTTGGTTTTGAGCTCCGAGGGCTCGGTGAGTTTCGGGTAGGTGTCGGAGTGATAAAAGGTTGAAAAATCTGGTATAAATAGGTTGTTGCTGGTGTCTGATGCTTTGCTCTATAAGATCGCGTAGGGTTAGCTGCGATCGCATAGCTTTAAATGAGGGGGAGGTCAGTTTCTTCTATGCGATCGTATAGAACTGTCCGCGATCGCATAGGGGTGTAGGAGGTCCGGGTAGGGGGCTGGATAGGTACCCTGTGCGATCGCATAGACTTGTTTGCGATCGCATAGGGAGGGGTTCCTTGAGCTGTGCAATCGCAGGTCCCTGTTCGCGATCCCGGTGCATTAGAAGCAGATCTCTATGCGATCGCAGCCCTCTCTTCGCGATCGCATAAGCTTATTTCGTCCAGTCATTTAAAAGCCTTAAAACAGAATACCCATTGCGGGATTTTCATATCTTTCACCATTTTCTTCTTCTCCACTCTTCTTGGGCGATTCTTAGGAGACCATTCCAGCATGGCTTCATAGGTAAGTGTTCTTAACTCCAACTTCTTCCATTTTCATCATCTAATACTAGATTCTAGGCCTAAAAGCATGAAATCAAGGGTAGAAATTGGGGGTTTTGGCTAGAGTTAGGGATTTTGGAAATTTTGGGAATTCAACCTCATTTTGGGGTCGGATTTCAAAACAAATTGTATATTTGGGCTCGTGGGGAAATGTGTGATCGGGTTTTGGTCCGAACCTCATGTTTGGACCAAGCAGGCCCGGGGTCGAATTTTGGTATTTTTGGAAGAATGATGGAAAATGTATAATTAGACTTTGGGATTGAATTATTGAGTCATTATTAATATTATTGAGTCGATTCTTCTTATATACTTTCATTTCGGAGTTGGATTCGAAAGGAAAAGCAGTGCTAGAGGCTTGATTTGCATTCTTGGAGCCGAGGTAAGTGCTTGGCCTAACCTTAGCTTGAGGGAATAGGTATAGAGTCTTATTTGCTATGTGTAATTCATGTCCAACGTATAGGTGAGGTGACGGGTACCTATATGTTGTGATCAAGCATGCCCGTGAGTCTAATTTTTGATGAGTTATTTAATGTTCTTTGATATTCTCTGTACTGTGAATAATTGGGAACCTTGGAAGTGGCATCTTGGGATATTTCATGACGTAGAAAGTTATTGATTATGTGTTCGTTCGAGGGTGTTACTGTTGACATTATGATTCTGAGTGAGAATGGTTATAGCTGAGTCCCTTGCCAGGACAATAGAGTTTTGCTGATTATTTTTGTACATTTGAAATGTCGTATTGTTAAACTTTCATATCAATCGTTACTTTTATATTCATTTATGCACGAGGGGACATTCCGTGCTAAGCGGTTATTATTTATGCACGAGGGGACATTCCGTGCCGAGTGATCGTGAGGTTATGAACAGGGGACATTCCGTGCCGAGTGACTTTATTATTTATGCACGAGGGGACATTTCGTGCCGTGTGATTTTGAAGCTATGCACGATGGGTCATGCCGTGCCTTCTCCTGTCTATTTTACTTGTTTCGAGTTGTTACTTCTTGTTTTACTTCTACATTCCCATTAGTACTTGATTCTACTGTTTTAGCAAGTGTTGCCCCTTTTATCCCTAGTATGTTTTTCCCCGTAACTGTATTTCTTGTTTATTTTCTGCTATACTATTGAACTGCACAGGTAAAATTTGTTGTCATGTCCTACCCTCATCACTACTTCGCCGAGGTTAGGCTCGACACTTATTCAGTACATGAGGTCGGTTGTACTGATGCTACATCTACACTTCTTTATGTTGTGAAGATTACGCAGCCGGACCCAGTGGACATCGTTAGGGGAGTGTCCTTCAGTCCATTTCAGACGACACCGAGGTAGTTCCGCAGGCGTTCGTGGATCTCGGCGTCACTGTCTATCTTTCATTCTGTCATCTATGTGTTTCCAAGACAGATATATCATTTTTATTTCAAACTGTTGTTTTTAGCTAAATCTTAGATTGGTTCGTGAGGTTGTGACTCCATTTCTGGGTTTTGTACTTAAAGGGATTTCTTCGTTATTAGCTATTGTTATTTAGATTTTGTTAATGCTTCCACACTTTATCTCAATTATCTAGTCAGTGTTTGTTACTTTCACTTGTTAATAAATCAATTCAATTAACACGTTGGCTTGCCTAGCGGGTGCAGCATTATGCGCCATCACGGCTTGAAGGTGGGATTTCGGGTCGTGACACAGGGCTACTAGGATTTGGGTCTCTCTCTTGGACGGGGCATCAAGTACATGTACTTTACAGATTAACCAATTTAAATTTGTGTTTTTTGATTAATATTATTAATTATATCTGACAATCATTACATTACATTTGTCTTAACAAAATATTCAAAGTAAAAAGGAAAAGTAGAATGCTAATAAAAATTAATACTGTAAAAATTGAAACTTATGCAAATGTTATGGCTAAAAGAAGCATGAAAATATCAAAAAACTCTTAGAGCATATGACCGAGTTCTTAGATGTGACTTGCTTATCCAAAAAAAAGAAAAGTATTTTATTTGGAAAAGAATTCAATAATTTGATTGGAATTCAAATATATTTAAGCAATAATTTGGGGTAAAAATATTTAAGCAAGTCTCGTCATGAACTTAGATCTTATTGTCACATAAATTATTTATAATAAAACTAATTTATAGTGGTTCAAGACAAATTTCAATGGAAGTAATCAGTAGTTTAGATTCTGACTCCGTAAATTATTGTTTACCATGAAAACTTGGAAAAGGAGATTAAAAAAAATGATTAGAAGGGAATAAAAATAGAATTAAAACAAAAAAAAAAGAGCTCTGAAGTACAAACTAAATACGTGGTATTATATTGATGTGTGTCTATGGGGTCTCGACCAGATGCACTAATGCCAAAATTTGGGCATGGATGCCATCTATTATATATGGCTACACCATTAATAATTTATATATAAAATCTGTTCTTACTTGGCAAGAGGATGGGTGCATGTGCCCCTTGTTTCCTAACATAGATACGCCTCTGCAAAGCAGTTCTAACTTTATAGATGCCTATCCATGTATTATAAATTAAAATATTGCTAATGTCATGATTTGCTATGTATAAAAATAGTACTGAATAATGTGTATAACTAATATAGGAATTAGTGATACATGTGTTGAAAAACACGACCAAACTAGAAATTAATAATACCAAAAATAATACATCTATTATTTTTCATACTCCATCCTACCAAATGATCCCTTAAAGTTTTGGTCGCTGTCAGACTTTTATGCTATCAATATATTTTAATTTACTTAGTAATTGGCTTAAGTATTTCAAGGTTATAAATTATATTTTAATAGATAATTATATATAATTATTTTTCATGTGTCATGATAATATGAAACATGATTTTACAATATTATTTTTTAACTCATACTTCAAAGCTTATATGGTTATCTACATAGCAACTTGGCCTTCCTCGTCATCCATCTTCAGCTAAACTCATTTATTTATACTTCAAGACTTTATGGTTATCTAGGTAGTAACTTGCCTTTTCTTATCATCTATCTTCAGCTTGCTACTAAAGTGACTTCATGTCGTTATTATTAGAAGAAGGTTTTTCCTATTAAGCTCAAACGCTGGTTGATCGTTTAGTATTTTCTGGACAAAGATACTCCTCTCTCAAAATACTTTAAGAAAGCCAACGTTAAAATTAAAAATAGTTAAAAATAAAATTCAAATTTATTCAGTTTCAAATTAAACACATGTCTTAGATATACATATGTCTCAGTTTAATTCAATGAACCAAAAGAAATACTAGTAATGTGTTAAATAATCGTAAAATTATTAATTGTAATATTATAATTAATGCATTGTTATTCTAATGTATAATTTTATCCGCGAAATAGACGACATTTGTATTGGAAGAAGTCAACTTTTTGTCCTCCACTTCTGTCGATTGTAGTTGTTGTATGTGGGGTAGGGCAGGGGGTATTAGTTGGAAGTTCAACTGATGTAGTCTTTTTTTCTCTTTAGCAAAAACACAGTTGCAGACATATAAATTATAGTAATAATGAATCCATCATATGATGGCACTTATAATATAGTAAGGGACAATTATCTTTGTTTTTGTGATATATATGCTTTTAATAAAGTAATCTAATAAGGACATAGTTTTTTCTTAAAAACAAAAATTTCCTCCTTTCTTTTAGTTTGTGAAACTTTGGGTTATACACAATCAATCTCGAAAATTAATCTGTGGATAGTGGTAATTGGCCACTTAGAACTTAGCTAGCGTTTGACCATAGATTCTCAAATTTGTTTTGAAAATTTTGGGTGAAGTTTGGTTTGAAGATGAAAATGTGTTTAGACATCAGTTTTCAAAATATATTTCCCAAATTTCTTTTGCAAAAACATGAAACATGACTTATACCCACGAGTTCTAAAACCTATCACAAATACCCAACAGTGCCATTATCAATAACATTCTTTATATTATCGCAAATCATAGTCCTGAATATAAATAAATTTGGTACAAAATTATCATTTTTATAATAAACTACATGATACACTATCAGATGACCGAGAAGACGGAGCAACATTGTTACAAAATAATAAATAATGGGCTCTTTTATAAAATACAAAAATTTGGGGCAATTTTTTAAAAATTTAAAAGTGATATTTTGACCCAAAACCAGCTATTGAGCTAGTTTGAGATTTGAGATTTTGCCAAAATATAAGCAAAATCTATGGCCAAACATGTGTTTGCTAAATAAAATTCAAATTTATTTTGACAAAATCTATGGACAAACGGGTCCTTAGTTTGAGGAGAAAATCTATAGATTATGGCAACGGTCATGTGGAATTAGTTCGAGGGAAAAATTATTGGGTGTGCGAATGAAGAGTACCATATCGGTAGCTAAAAAAATTAAGAACATATATATAATGTGTATGAATACTTTCAATGGTGCGAGTTCTTGAGGATCGTGCAGACTTAACTCAATGCAGAGGATCGTGCAGATTTGACTCAACGCAAACAATAAACGCAATGTTAAAAATATTTGTGGACTCGACCGGACAATTTAAGAAATCACATATAAGTAAAATATAAGTTGATTTCTCCTCTTTTTTTTCTCTCTCTAATAATTTATTTATTACTAGAAGCAATGGACCATTGGTGTGACACAATACTAATATCTTAGGAGGGTGGATTTGGAGTTTCTACCTGGCATTTAACACGTTCGAAAGAGTATTACTAGGCGGGCTACAGCCTAAAAGAAAGCTTGCTATCTTATGATAATAACTTAATATCTGATACTGTAAACTTGAGTATTTTACACCAAAGTGTAATAGCATGCAGTCGTCTACCCTTTACATCAATCGATTGAAATCGTTTTTCTTCCCAATTTAAATTTAAAAAACAATAAGACCTTATTTAGCTGTTTGGTAACTGACAAATGCTGCTATCTAGTCATAATAACTTATTACCTGCTAATGCATATTTAAATATTTTACACCAAGAAAAGAAGATTTGCAAATACACAATCTTATATCAATCGATTGAAATCACTTTCCTTTCCATTAAGAAATGTATCGACTGAAATACATGTTCCATCGGTTTGGAACTCACGGAAGCGACTAAATCCTAAATATTATTTATATTTTTACTTAATGTTTATATCAACTCAATAATTATAAGACACATATCTTATATTAGAATCAAGACCTTAAGATTAAATTTATCGTCCCTGAAACACACTCGAGCTCCTCGGGCTCCAATCCAAACATTCACACAAGTATAATAACATTATACGAACTTGTTCGTAAGCTCAAATCATTAAAATAACAACTTCATAGGTTAGTAACTTTAACTTGTCTTTGTTAAATTTTCATTACTTTTTCATAGATTTTCACTATTAAACTTAAGATTTAATAGAGTAGAAATAAGGCTTTTGGGTAAAAATTTAGGATTTTATAATTTTTAATTTGAAACGTCGAATATGAGTTGGATCTCGAAATAAATTATGTAGTTGGATTGGGGGTGAATGTGTAATCGGAATTTGATCTTAGATTTGGATTTCAACCACTTGGCCCGGATTGACTTTGTGTTGCCTTTTCCAAATATGTTAACGATCGAACTTTATTGATACTAGGATAGTTTTTAAAGCTTGTTTTGGCTTATTTGAGTAATATTTGACTAGAGTTGGGTGGTTATAAGATTGTTATAAAAGGAAAGTCGTGTTGGATGATGGATCTTTATCTGGAAAGAGGTAAGCATCGTGGTTAACCTTGACTTAAGGAAATTAGGACATGATTGATTTATTTGCTACATGATCTATGTGTGGAGATTGCGTATATGCAATGTGATGGGTGTATATACGTTGTCATGAGTATAAGCATGCAGGGTGTTCTAGATTACTTCATGCTTTAAATTATACTATGTCTTTTCCTATTTTGTGCTTTTCGTTATTATGTGCCCTCACCTGATACATATTTTTCTTGACATATGTATAATGCCTTCACTTTTTAACTGTCTTCCTTTGTTACGTACTTCTATTTGTTTTATATTTTGATTCAATATATGCCTTTACTTGTTACATGCCCTTTCTTGTTATTAGATAGATACTTTTACCTTCTTCATGTCCTTATTATATTGTCTTTACATGTTTTTTGTTTTACTCTATTGTGTTATATTGTATTGTGTGACCTTATATTGTTCTCATGTTACAACTTATTTAAGTATTGTTGTTATACGTTGTGAGTCCAGTTCTTGGATATTGCACTGTTTGACCTTTCTTGTCTATGCTCGTACTTCCTTGGTGAATTTATACATTCTAGCTCTCTTTAATATCTTGTCGTGAGACTTGCCGTGTTGCTTATTACTGGGTATTTTCAATGAGCTCATTTATTGGGACCAGGTTGCATGTTGCAATAGTATTGTTACTGATATTGGAATCGAGTTGTGCGCCATAATGGTATTGACACTTGTTGGTATTAATATTGGGATCGGGTTACGTGCCGTAACGAAAAGGATGTCTTGCAGTTGTTATGCTTCGCTACAATGTTATGTTATGAGGCTGTGATGTGATGATATTTTGGGTCCCTCTATTATCTATTCTCTTATTACGTTCACTATATTTTTACTCATTTCTCTATATTGTTATTGCTAATCTGATTATTACTCGTACAAGTTTACCGTGAGTGTTAGCCTCATCACTACCTCATCGAGGTTAAACTTGATACTTACTGAGTACATGGGGACAGTTGTACTCATACTACACTTTTGCGCTTCTTTTGCAGATCCTAGTGTTGGTCCTAGTGGAGTTCAGAGATGATTTGCTCAGACCCTTTTCTAGGAGACTTAAGATAGTGTTACTTGACGTTTGCAGACCCTGGAGTCCCCTTCCTACCTATACTTACTATTTATATTACCAGACAATATTGTACTTTTCTTTGCAGACTTGTGTTAAGTACTTCTAGTGGCTCGTGTACTTGTGACACCAAATTCGGAAAATGGTTTTTGACAGCGTTAGTTGTAGCTTTATTATACATTTCATAAGATTTCACTCTTATTCCTTATTATGATAGTTTTAGCTATTAAACTGCGCCATCACAAACCTATGATTGGAACTTTTGGGTCATAACAACTTGTTATCAAAGTCCTAGGTTGCATAGGTCTCACGAGACATAAGCAAGCTTAGTAGAGTCTTGAGGATCGGTATTGAGACGTCTTTACTTATCTTCTAGAGGTTGTAAGGCTATAGGAAACTTTAGTTTCTTTTTTTCTCTATCGTGCGACTTTGTTCTATTATGAAGTTTGAATCTTTCTTCTCCTAATATTTCACAGATGGTAAGGACATATGCTTCGTCCGCAGCTGATCAGGATTTGGAACCCAAATTGCAGCCACTACTAGGGGTAGAGGCTGGGGAAAGGGTAGAGAAAGAGGTATAGGTAAAGCTCAGCTTAGAGCACGCGTAGCGGGAAACATAGTCGATCAGTAGTTAGCTCCAGAGGACGAGATGCCGAATCAGGTCTAGCTAGTAGGACCTGCTAAGGCCCTAGAGAAGTTTATTGCTACCCCGTTACTTCAGGACGCCTTAGTCTGTATGGTTGGCTTCATGGAGAGTATGGCTCAGGCCAGTGTGCTTCCTATGGCACCTGCCAGTTCTCAGGCCAAGTGAGGAGTTCAGACTCCTGCAACTCATACCCTAAAGTAGATGGTCCATGGTTATCAGACCCTAGGAGTTCTACCGGTTTGGGTGGTTCGATTTGTTATTTCTCTACAGCCCGCGGACAAGCCTGAAACGTCAGCTGATGAGTTGAAGAGGTTGGACAGGTTCACCAAGATGTTTCCCCCTCACTTTAGCGGTGCACCTTCAGAGGGTACCCAGGACTTCTTGAACTGTTGTCATGAGATTTTGCGCAACTTAGGACTAGTGGAGTCCAATGGAGTTTATTTTACCGTCTTTCAAAAGCATGGGTCAGATAAGAGGTGGTGGAATGTTTCTGAGCTAGGAAGTTCAATGGTATCACCTCCTCTCACATGGTCTTAGTTTTCACAATTGTTCTTGGAGAAGTTCATCCCACTAACTCAGAGAGATGAGCTGCACAAACAGTTCGAGTGCCTTCAGCAAGGTAGCATGACTGTTACTCAGTATGTGACTAGATTTGTTGATTTGTCTCGCCATGCAGCTATCCCAATCCCTAGTGAGAGGTAGAACGTGCGGAGGTTCATAAAGAGTCTTATATATGGCATCAAACTTCAGATGGCCAAGTAAGCCGAGACTGAGAATTCGTTTACTCAAGTAGTAGAGATCGCTAGGAGGATTGAGCGCATTAGAGTCCAGGCGTGAGAGACGACCTCTGATAAGAAGCCCCATAATTTTGGAGGATCAACCTCAGATTCAACCTCAGAACTCGTTCCGAGCAGCTAGCATTCTGTGCACCCCTAGCTCCCATAGTGCACCATCGACTCAGAGTTACCACGGTGGTTATTTAGGTCGTCAGGGACAACCTCAGATTCAACAACCACGCCAGTCGAGGAGCTATTTTGAGTGCGTAGATATGGGTCATATCAGGAGTATTTCCCAGATTGAGGAGTGGTATGCCACAATAGGGTACTCATGTCATGATTCTGGCACCGGTTGCTGCACCACCAACTCAGCCAGCTAGAGGCAAAAGTCAAGTAGCTAGAGGTGGAGTCTACCCAGCTAGAGGTAGAGGACAGTCAATGAAAGTTCATCCTAGAGGTGGAGGACATGTTGGTGGGGCTCAGTCTCGTTGTTATGAATTTTTGGGTAGGCCCGAGGCAGAGTCGTCCTATGCAATTATCACATGTGCTATCTTAGTCTGCTATAAAGATGCTTCCATATTGTTTTATCCGGGTTCTACATATTCCTATGTATCTAAATATATTGCATCGCACTTGAATATATCTCGTGATTCTCTTGATATTCTTGTTTCTATGTCTACACAGGTTGGAGATTATATAGTAGTTGATCGGGTGTACCACCTTGTGTTGTTACTATTAGTGGTTTTGATGCTATATTTGATATTTTGTTGTTGGATATGGTGGATTTTGAAGTCATTCTTGGTATGGATTGGTTGTCCCCGTGTCATTCTATCTTGCATTTTCATGCCAAGACTGTGGCCTTATCTATGCTGGGGTTACCTAGATTAGAGTGGAGAGGGATCCTCGGTCATTCATCTAGTAGGGTAGTTTTATTTTTGAAGACTTGATGTATGGTTGAGAAGTGGTGTTTAGCATATCTGGCTTACATCTGGGATTCTAGTGCAGAGATTCCTCCTATGAATTCAGTACTGATTGTGAAGGAGTTCCCAGAGGCATTTCCTGCAGATTTGCTAGTTATGCCACCCGTGATGAGGGTGTGCATTGACTATCGGCAATCGAAAAAGGTTACCATCAAGAAAAAGTATATGTTACCTAGTATTGATGATCTATTTGACCAGCTTCAAGGTTTTAAGGTATTTTTCAAGATTGATATGAGATCTGGCTACCATCAAGTGAATAGTAGGTCATCATATGTCCCTAAAATAGCTTTTAGGACTCGTTATGGTCATTACGAGTTCTTAGTGATGTCATTTCTCTTGACTAATACTCCAGCAACCTTCATGGATTTGATGAACGAGTGTTCAAGCCTTATTTGGATTCCTTTTTAAATATTTTCATTGATTATATTCTGGTTTACTCTTGTAGTAGAGAGGAGCATGAGCAACACCTACAGACTGTACTTCAGACTTTGAAGAATCGTCAGCTTTATGCCAAGTTTTTGAAGTGTGAGTTCTGGTTGGACTTAGTTGCCTTATTGGGTCATGTTGTGTCTTCTAAGGGTAACAAGGTGGATCCCAAGAATATTGAGGCAATTTAGAATTTTCTTAGACCTACTTTAGCTACAGAGATTTGGAGCTTCTTGGGTTTGGCGGGCTACTACCGTCGTTTCGTGGAGGGGTTTTCATCTATCTCAGCCCTATTGAACAAATTGACTTAGAAGGGAGCTCTTTTCAGATGGTTTGATGAGTTGAGGAGAGATTTCAGAATCTCAAGACCGTCTTGATTACATCACCAGTGTTGGTGTTGCCCGTAGGTTCGAAGTATTACACTGTGTATTATGATGCATTGCATATTGGAACTGGCGCGGTATTGATGCAGGATGGTAGAGTGATTACCTATGTGTCTCACCAGTTGAATATACATGAGAATAACTACTCAGTGCATGAATTGGAGTTAGCAACCACTGTGGACACGCTCAAGATTTGGAGGCATTACTTATATGACGTGCCATGTGAGGTCTACATCGATCATCAGAGTCTCCAACATCTGTTCAAGCAAAAGGACCTGAATTTGAGGTAGCGGAGATGGTTGGACTTATTGAAAGACTATGATATCACCATATTGTATCCAGAGAAGGCTAATATGGTAGCCGATTCCTTGAGATGGAAGGCGGAGAACATGGGCATCTTGGCATTTATAGCGGTAGTGGAGAGGCTATTAGCTATGGATGTTTAGGACTTGGCTAATAAGTTCGTGGGATTGGATATTTTGGAGCCTGGTAGAGTTCTTGCTTGTGTTGTGACACAGTCATCTTTGTTGGAGTGCATCAAGGCTCGCTAGTTTGATGATCCTCACCTATTGGTGTTGAAAGACATAGTAAAAAATGGGGTGGTGCTAAGAAGGTTGTGATTGGCGATGATGGTTTTATGCATATTCAAGGCCGTATTTGTGTTCCGAATATTGAATGGTTGAGAGAGTTGATCCTTGAGGAGGCTCATAGATCACGATATTCACTTCACCTAGGTGTCACGAAGATGTATAGTGACTTGAAGTAGCAATTTTGGTAGCGGAAGATCAAGAAAGAAATTATTGGATATGTCTCTCGGTGCTCAAATTGTCAGCAGGTGAATATGAACATAAACACCGGATGGTTTGACTCAGAAGTTACTACTACTGGAGTAGAAGCGGGAGCGCATCACAATAAACTTTGTGTTAGGCTTACCACAGACTTTGAGGAAGTATGATGTTGTTCGGGTCATTGTGGACCCAGTCCGCATATTTTATTTTGGTGATGACTTCCTACACTGTAGAGCGGGTTGGCGCAGATCTACATCATGGAGATTATTTGCCTCCACGGTGTGCCTATTTCTATCATTTCAGACTGTGGCATGCAGTTCACTTCACACTTTTAGAGAGATCTACAGCATGAGTTGGGCACGCAGGTTCAGTTGAGTACTGTATTTCTCCCTTAGACGGGCGAGCAATCCGAGTGGACCATTAAAATTTTGCAGAATATCTTGAGGGACTATGTCATTGATTTCGGAGACTAGTGGGATCGATTTCTCCCATTAACAGAGTTCCCATACAAAAATAACTACCAATCAAGCATCCAAACGACTCCATACGAGGACTTATATGGGAGGCGATGTCGTTCTCCAGTTGGTTAATTTGAGCATGGTGAAGCTAGATTACTGGGTACAACTTTAGTTCATGATATATTGGAGAAGGTGAAATTGATTCAGGAGCGGCTTTGTACAGCACATTCCAAGCAAAAACGTTATGATGATAGGATGGATCATGATTTGGCTTATATGGAGGGTGAGAAGGTTCTCCTATGAGTTTCGCCTATGAAGAGCGTGATGTGATTTGGGAATAAGTCCAAGTTCATCCCGAGGTTCATTGGTCTATTTGAGATCTTGAAGAAAGTTGGGAGGTTGTTTATCGGCTTGTGTTACCTCCCAGCCTAGAAGGGGTACATATGGTATTTCGTATTTCTATGCTTCGGAAGTACCATGAAGATCAGTCTCATGTTTTGGAATTTAGCACGGTGCAACTTGATGAGGATTTTACTAATGAGGAAGATCCGATGGCCATTCTAGATCGACAGGTTCGAAAGTTGAGAACTATAGATATTCCTTCTGTGAAAGCGCATCAGAGAGATCAACCGACCGATGAGCACTTGAGATTCCGAGTCCGACATGAGGAGTAGATGCTTGCATTTTTTATTAATCTAAGTACAATTCTATGTTTGTTTGAGGACGAACATTTCTTTTAGAAATGGAGAATATAGCAATCTGATAAGTCGTTTTAAGTACTAGCTCTCCTTTTATAATTTGAGACCATTCATAGAGCTATTTGATGATTTATAACTTGTGTGCGTTGTCCGTGTAGATTTCCACAAAGTTTATAGAACTCGATTTTTGAAATTTAAAATGGCTAGAGTTGACCATGGTTAACATTTTTGGTAAACGACCTCATATATTTTAAAGATTTCGGTGGGTTTATCTGATGATTTTGGAATTTTACGCATGTTTGGTTGATGTCTAAGGTAACCCAAGGCTATTTCGGCGCTTAATGTGAAAAGTTGAAATTTTGAAGTATGAACTATAAAATTCTTTATGTTTTGGTGTTTGATTCTTGATTTTAGATGTTATTTTTATGATTTGAGCTTACGAACGAGTTCATATGATGTTATTATTCTTGTGTGAATGTTTGGATTGGAGCTCGAGGGGCTCCGGTGAGTTTCAATGAGTTTCGGACAATTTTGAAAGAACTTGGATTGCATGCGCTGCAGACCTCGCATTTGCGATTGTCTGTTCGCGAATGCGAGCCGCGCATTTGCGAGTGCTAGATCACATTTGTGATATTAGGTAGGTGTTGGGAAGCTTTGCGTTTTCGAATCTTAGATTGCATTAGCGAGGGGTCATGCCTTCGCATTTCCAAGTTCATTGTCGCATTTTTAACCTGGGCATAGCAGAAGTAGCTTCGCTCTTCGTTTGTATTTGTGGAGGTTATTGCCTTTGCAATTGTGAAGGTTTATCACATTTGCGACATCAGGGGGATCAAGGACTATTCACATTTACGATCAATTGTTTTCTTTTAGGAATATTGCAATTGCGATTCCTGCAGCTGGGTAAAAGACTAGAAATTCGGGATTAAGCTCATTTAATTCCATCTTTGAGACCTAGATTCCATATATAGACAATTTTGGAGAGAAATTTCTTCTACACTTTAAAGGTTGGTAACTTTAACTTGTTTTTGTCCACTTTTCATTACTTTACCATAGATTTTCAGTATTACACCTAAGATTTCATAGAGTAGAAATAGGGCTTTTAGGTAGAAATTTAGGATTTTGTAATTTTGAGATATATATCTCAAATTGGGGTCGGATCTCAAAATAAATCACATATTTGGACTCCTGGTGACTAGATAATCGATCCTGGTCTTAATTTCGAATTTCGACCACGTGAGCCCGGGTTGACTTTTTATTAACCTTTCTAAATAAATTAAAGATTTAACCTTTTTGATATTAGGATAGTTTTTGTTTTAGCTTATTTGAGTAATACTTTATTAGATATGGATGGTTTGGAGGCTTGTTCTAAAGGTAAAGTCATGTTGGATGATTGACCTTGTTCCAAAAAAAGGAAAGTATCGTGGTTAACCTTGATTTAAGAGAATTAAGACATGATCAGTCAATTTGCTATGTGATCTATATGTGGGGACGACATATATGCAAGGTGATGAGTTTATATACGTTGTTATGGGTATAAGAACTCGGGGTATTCTAGCTTATTTCATGATTTTTATTATACCATGTGATTTTTCTATTTCGTGCTTTTCTTTATTATGTGTCATACCTGATACTTGTTTTTCTTGACACATACATGCTTCACTTATTAGATTGATGCTTTTACCTACCCAATATCTTTATTTGACTTATTATATTTACTTGTTTCTTTTTTTACTCTATTGTGTTATGCTATATAGTGTGACCTTAGATTTTTCTCGTGTTGCGACTTCTTTAAGTCTTGTTGGTATACGTTGTGAGGCTAGTTCTTGGATATTTCATTGTTTGACCTTCTTTGTTCATGCTCGTACTTCCTTGGTAAATTTATGAATTCTAGCTCCCTTTAATATTATGTTGTGAGACTTGCCGTGTTGATTGTTACTGGCCATTTTTAATTGAACTGATATACTGGGATCAGGTTGCACACTGCAACAGTACAATTACTGATATCGGTATCGGGTTGCGCGCTGCAATTTTATAGTTATTTATATTAAGATTTTGTTGCACGCCACAACGGTATCGACACTTGTTGGTAATGATATTGGGATCCGATTCCGCGCCACACCTAAAAGGATGTTTTGCAGTTATTCTTGGCTGCTATGATCCGCTACAGTAATGTGATATTAGGCTGTGATGTGATGATATTCTGGGGCCTTCTGTTACCTATTTACTTATTCCGTTCATTATGTTTTTACTCGTTTCTCTATATTGCTATTCATTTTCTGCCTCTTACTTGTACAGGTTTATAGTGAATGTATTGTCATAGTCTCATCACTACCTCATCAAGGTTAGGGTCAAAATTACTGAGTACACGTGATCGGTTCATACTACACATCTACAGTTCTTGCACAGATCTCGGTGTTGGTTCTAGTGACACTCAGGGGTGATTTGCTCGGACCCTTTTCCAGGATACTTGAGATAGTGTTGCTTGGCGTTTGCAGACCCTAGAGTCCCCTTCCTATCTCTACTTACTGTTTATTATACCAGACAACATTGGACTTTTTTTTGTTGACTTGTGTATAGTACTTCTAGTGGCTCATTTACTTGTGACACCAAATTCTTGAAATAGTTTTAGATAACGTTTGTTGTAGTTTTATTATAGATTTTATGATATTTCACTCTTATTCCTTATTATGATATTTTTAGCTATTGAACTACTTTACTTATTGTTGCCAATGTTGGATTTCCTATAAAGCGGTGTTAGGTGCCATCACGACCCATGATTGGAATTTTTGGATCGTGATAATATGTCTCTCATTTTAAGGACAAATTGGGTAATTCAAAAGGCTATTTTAGGTGAAATCTCGCAAGGATTATGTTGGGCTTGTCAATGGTTAATGTAGGAATAATCTAGCATCTAATTAGGGTTGGGACAACTGCTGCATTTTTTTGCTTATTTCGGGGTTTAGTCACTTTTTCTCATAAATTTTTGGAGCTCGGGAAGAGGCGGTTTTTTAAGATATTTTTATCATTACTCTGCAGGGAAGTGATTTTTACTTGGATTTAATTGTATATATTTATTTTCCATGGATTTAACACGTAGAACATGTGTTTTTAAAGAGAAATTTGGGGGGGGGGGTTCTACAATTTAAGAGCGTATAAATTGGGGATTTGGGAGTCGATTTGGACTCAATTTTGGAATCTAACCATATATTTAGACTTGTGGGGTTATGGATAGTTGGGATCTACCCCTTGACTCAGATTTTGACCATGAGGATCCTGGTAACTCTTGTTGACTTTTCAGGATTTGATTAAAGATTTAAACTTTATTGTTTGCAATAATTCCTGAGGTCTTCTTTGATGTTATTGAGTTTTATTTGACTTGATTCGAGTCGCTTGGAGATGAAATGAAAGGAAACATGGTTTGTTGTTGATTTAATCTTGTCGGGTAGAGGTAAATCTCTTGCCTATCTTTGTAAAAGGGAATTCTCCCCCATAAATAATTCATTTTCTACTGTTGTTTGATTTACAAGCCACGTATATGCGAGTTGACGAGTGTATATGTGTAGCTAGATTATGACTATATCCAACAAATATTTGTCTTGTGATTATACCTTCTTTGAACTATGTGAACTCCTTATTCATGTTTCTTTGATTCTATGACTATGTGATGACTTGAAATTATGACTTAGAACCATACCTAAAGTTATGGCTTGTTGAATTATGCATAAATAAATATTTTCTATATTAAACTTCTTGGTCAATATACTTGTCTTATTGATTTATGATTTGTTGGTTAAATGACTTATAACGTTGATGAATAATTTTATGATAAGACTTTTGAAAGATGAAATTGCTTATTGAATTGTTGAGATAAATTAAATTACATGATTAGCCATAGCCAACTTTAACCTTAAGTGATTTTATCCGCATTACTACTATTACGGTTTGGTACCTTTAGTTATATTATCTCATACATATATCTTTAAGTTTGAGAGTTAAATATTGTGAAAAGATGAGAATTTTGGCACCACAGATATTACAAGCGGATATTGGTTACTGATGATGTTGTGTGGATCAAGTTGCACGCTATAATGGTATTATATGTGGATCGAGTGGCACGATGCAACGTTGTTATATTTATTTATGGATCGGGTTGCACGCCACAACGACGCTTGAATTGGTATCGCCCCTCCGGACTCAGGTGATACCCCATGTTACTTTAGGCCCTGTGAGTTCAGGCACTGAGATTGGTGCTTGTTTGGACACTTGGTCAATATCGTGTGTGTGTGTGTGTGTAGCTGTTGACTGACTCATTTTATGATTGTAAGAAATGAAGATAAGTGATATTGATATCCCCCTTGTTTGAGCATGCATTGGTAGCTTAGACTCATCCAGTGGATCTTATATTATGTGAGATCTGTATCATGGTTATGAAAAGAACTGAGATAATTGATATTGTGTAATATTTTCTTGTCTGAAAAGTATGTCTAAATTTTAGTTTTTATTGAGTTTCTATTGGAAGACCCATTTGAAGATAGCATACCTTATCCCGTGTTCTATTTATGTTTCATATGCTTACTGAACTGTTAGTAGGTATCGATGTTGACCACTCGTCACTACTTATATTTGATACTTATTGAGTACCGTAGTTTTGTATTCATTCTATACTTCTGCATATTTTGTGCAGATTCTGAGACTAGTATTTGCGATACCCATTAAGCTGAATTGAAGTATGTTATTGGAGACTTCGTGGTGAGATCCTATACTTGATGCGATCCGTAGCACATGGAGTCCCTCTTCCCTACTTATTCATTTCTGTCTATGTATTTCTTTTCTAGACAGATATTATGGTTCACTTAAAACTTGTTACTCTTATTTATGCTCGTGATATAGTGACACCGATTGTGGTTATGTTTAGAACTTATCATTGATTATGTATTTATGATATTGAATTGAGATTTATTTCACATTGTTATTATATTATGAAAAGGTTAAAATCTTAATAATTGGAATCTCTTGTTGATGTTGAGTGTATCTTGTCTAGCGAGCAGGTTAGGCACCACGACCTTAATGGGATCTCGGGTCGTGACATCATCTTTTGCAAGACACGACATGTTAAATCATCAAGAAAGTAATCCAGAAGTAGAAGAGTACCTAAATCTTGGAGAACACTTAAGATCCTTCAAACTGTAGTTATTAGTCTTCCAAACCAAAACGTGAGCCACTCACTTTTCTAACTATGGAATATTAGGGGAAAAACATCATACGTCTGATTTGGAGGTCATAATCCATCTAATTAGAATTATATGTTTATGTAATTCTAATTTAGTGCATCATTAAATTAGAAGTTACATCCAGGTATCTAAATATAAGATCTTATACATTATGAGGTGTCTTGTGGACCCATTTAACTTCAACTTAGATTACTTTTAATTTGGGTCAACTATTTAACAATAACAACCACTATATAATTATTTTTAATACAACATATATGAAATCTAAAAATTCTAACATCTTATATATGAATGTTTTATGACTTAGCAATGATTTATTAATATGTATTTTTAATTTAATTTATTAAATTATTTAATTTGGCATAAATACTGAGATAATATTTTTCTTATCTTACCACTCTGAGTTAGCATATTATCATTATTTGTATAACTCCAATTAGTATGTAAATTCATATACTCGACTCCTTTTTTATAAACATGTACTTCCTTTTAATCACTAAAGGGCCTTCATTTTTTAGTAGAAAAATGCGTACAATCTATTATGCATGTCAGAATCGAAGAATTATTTCTTCAAATTCTTATCTAACATGACATGATATTAATATAAGAATTGTCATGGGCGGCTTTTCAGCCATGCCCCATGACCCTTTGGACGCGCCCCATTGCGTCCTGGTAAGTCTCCTAACGCCTAGCGCCATAGAAGACCTCGTGGTCTTGGCCGTGCCAAGCGCGCATGTGCCTATGTCGTCACACTGATAGTCTTCACTAGTGCCCAGCCACAGGCAGATGCCATCGGTACCGCGCGTGCAGAATCTTATGCTAAAGACAATGCTGCTACCTACGGAGCTGCTTCTGTTTTGTAAGAATCTAAGTCATTTCTATTGTAAATATAAAGTAGTTTTACTTATGTATTTTCATTATATCTCTCTAGCTTAGTTATATCAAGTCTTGTAACTTTGGTTTATTCTTTTAAGCATTATTAAGGGGATCAAGCAATCAAATAATTCTCTGTACTGATGTCTCTCTCCCTCGACACCGTGTCACTTTTCTGTAATGGCTTTCATTAATGTAATCAAGCTTTATTTCATTCTCATTCTCTTTTATATTCTCTCAATTGCTGTTGATATTGGTTTTCACGTACGACACTGAATCGTTCGTCTAGCATACGGAGCGTACCCCAATTGGCGGATAATAACTACACAGACATCAGTTTCTTAGCCTTACGTCGTCCTTCTAAGGAATCTCAGGAAGGCGTCGTGTAACAGTTGGTTTCAGAGCCTAGGCTCGACATCGGATGAGAGAACACATTACCATTACCACAATTTCTGACCGTGGTGAATCATGGGGACACCATTGTGTCCCTTGAAGAGATAGCTGACATATTACGACCCATCGTGAATATGGTGCCTGATCTAAGAACTATCCTAGTGCAAAGGTAGGACGAGCTGAACCGCAGGATGAGGCATCCCAAAGGTGACATCACGAACATCAGTCGTGACTCTGAAGGAGACCCGCAAACGGCATCCATAGAGCCAGCCAAAATTTTTGGTAAATTCAAGGGCCTCCAACAGGAGCGGGCCAAGGATTTAACCTATAGGGAAGAAGAGGCAGACATGATGACTTCCATGTAGCAAACCATAGAAAACTTGACGTACCAACTCAATCTTGTCAATGTACACTACAAGTCCTACTTCGAGGAGGCAAAAACCAGATCGGGGGTGCTGAGAACCTTGCCCATGTGCCACAAAAATTTAAGATTCCTGAGCCAAAACCATACAATAGAGCTCAAAATGCCAAGGAAGTGGAGAAATTCATCTTCTACATCAAACAGTACTTCGATGTTGTGGGGGAGTTAGAAGACGCAAAAAATGTAGCAACTGCAGTCATGTATCTTCAGGGTGATGCTAAACTCTAGTGGCGGGTGAAATACGAAGACATCAGGGCCGGTGAAGATACTCCTGAGACATGGGCAGAACTGAAGGTAGCCATACACCTGCAGTTCTTCCCTAAAAATGTGAAGTGCAATGCGTGAAGAAAGCTACGGGATCTCCACCCGACCAAGTCATTACGGGATTACGTGCGAGAATTCTCCGCACTCATGCTTAAGACACGGGATATGGGGGACAAATATAAACTCTTCACATTCCTAGAAGGTTTGAAACCTTATGCCTGTATAGAGATGCAAAGAGAAAGGTTATACACTTTACCCAAGGTGATCCAAGCAGCGTAATGCCTGGGGGAGTATCAAGTGGAATCTCCAAAGGATAAGCCCCAACCGCCTGCCCGTAGAGGATACAAAGGGGGTCATCCTAGCAATGGTGGCCCTAGCAGAAATAGAGGAGATCATAGTGCAACCAAATCTAAGACTCCTTCCTCAAGCAGCAATAGTGTTTCATCTCACAATAATGATCGGGAGAAGCTGCATTTAGGATGTCGTCATTGTGGCGGGCCACATTGTAACAATGAATGCCCACAGGCACAATAAACACCCATCAAACTTATGATGATGGGACGGACGATGAAACAGATGCTGCTGACGAGACAGAACCAGTATATGGCTTTAACGCACTTATTTATTCTATTTGGCCTTATGGGGAACCAATGTCGGTATCCGTAAGAAGAAGGACCCATGCCCAACCACCAAGAAAGGGAAAAAGAAGGCGGATGATGGGCCTCCTCTTAACCAAGAGAAGACCTTGATGTTCATCGAGATGAAAGTTAATGGCAAGCCCATTTGGGCAATGATAGACACGGGAACTACTCACAACTACTTAGCCTCAACTCAGGTAGAGCCCCTTAGTCTAGTTGTGGGAAAAGGAAGAGGTCGTGTTAAGGCTATCAACTCACTACCTCAGCTAGTGGGTGGAATAGAGAAAGGAGTGTCGGTGAAGTTGGGTCCTTATGAAGGAAAATTCAACTTGTGTGAGATTATCGTAGATGACTTCGGGTTGATAGTTGGGTTGGAATTCATGAGGCAAACCAACACGATTCCTCTATCTTATGCAAATATGCTACTGATGATGGGATACAATGGGGCCAAGCCCTTCATTAACCCATGAACAACCATAAAGATGGCCGCGGAGAACATATCGGCCTTACCGTTGAAGAAGGGAGTTAAAAGACATGAACCTACGTTCCTGGCTACCCTCTGTATTGAAGATATAGAACGCTCTTCAAGTCCCATTCCTGCACCCATGAAAGAGATGCTAAGGGAGTTTGAAGATTCCATTCCACATGACATGACAAAGCGACTCCTACCTAGGCGCACTAGGGACCACGAGATTGAGTTGGTGTCGGGTGCGAAGCCACCTGCCCGGGCGCCTTACAGAATGTCACAACTCAAACTCGCCGAGCTTAGGAGACAGTTGATTAAAATGCTAGACACAGTGGTTATTATTCCCTTTAAGTCCCCTTATGAGTGCCCTTGTGCTATTCCAAAATAAATAGGAAAGCAACCTACGACTCTGTGTGGATTATCGGGCCCTAAACAAAATCACTGTGAAGAACATGTACCCTATCCCGCTAATGGCATACTTGTCCGATAAACTGGGTGGTGCTACAGTGTTCATAAAAATAGACCTGAAGACAGGATACTGGCAAGTCTAGATTGCGGAGGGAGATGAACACAAGACGACCTGTGTGAAAAGATATGGGTCGTACGACTTCCTGGTCATGTCATTCGTCTTGACTAATGCTCCATTCACATTTTGCACCCTGATGAACCAAGTCTTTTGAGAGTACATTGACGAATTCATAGTGGTCTACTTGACGACATTGTGGTAAATAGGCCTACCTAATTTGGCCAAGCCTTTTCGAAGTACAAATAGGTGCATCTAACTATGCTCTAGGCGGAGTCTTGTTACAAGAGGACATCCAGTGGAGTACGAGAGAGGGAAGTTGAAGGATGCAAAATGGCGCTATGCCACCCACGAAAAAGAATTATTGTCTATCGTCCATTGCTTACGCCTTTGGAGGCACTATCTGATAGGAACCCCGTTCGTGGTCAAGACAGACAACAGAGCTATTAGCCATTTCATGACCCAACCAACGCTGAATGGATGACAGGCCAAGTGGCAGGAAATCCTAGAGGAATTTCACTTCAACCTGGAGTACCAAAGTGGGAAGACCAACCAAGTTGCTGATGCACTTAGTCGGTGAGTTGATCTTGCATCGGTGTGCCTACTCTCCACCCTAAAGGGGAGCTAAGTGGCCATCCCTATAAAAGATCAGATACATGATCTACTCACCAAGGATCCTGTTGCATATTATTTGTTCGATTTGGTAGAACATGACAAGACTCACCAGTTCTACATGGAATATGGGTTCCTGAAAGTAAAAGGGAACGCAATTTATATTCCTAAAGGATGATATCTGCGAAGGACTTTTTTGATGGAATGCCATGATACTTTGTGGTCCGTCCACCCAGGTGAAGAACACACCACGACGTTGTTGCGCCATGCTTATTATTGGAATCAAATGGCTGATGACGTTTCTCAGTATGTGAAGACTTGCCTAGTATGACAAAAAGACAAGTCGAACCGCTTGATGTAAGGGGGGTCTTTGGAGCCACATCCTGTTCCAAAGAGACCTTGGGAAGCATGTTACTGGAATTCATTACCGGATTTCCCAAAGTCGGAAATCTTACAACTATCTTGGTTGTGGTGGATCTGTTTTTCAAATATGCTACATTTATAGCAGCCCAAAATATATATCATCAAAATATGCAACTCAACTCTTCTTCTCTCATGTTTTCAAATATCGGGGCTTGCCGAAAGACATTGTTAGTGATCGTGACTCTCGCTTCACTAGAAACTTTTGGATTCAACTTTTTAAGTGCCTCGGGTCCAAGTTGAGACACAGTTCAAGTTTCCCTTAATAAACTGATGGCCAGACGGAGTGGTTCAATGGTATGCTGGAGGAATATTTTCGTCATTTTGTTATCGGATCGTAGAAGAATTGGGCAACGCTTCTGGATGCTGCTAAAATGTGTTTCAATTAACAAAAGAGCTCCAGTAAAAACGGAAGCGCTTTTAAAATTATTACCGGATAGCAATTGCTACTCCCACACATTGTGAATGTCCCAAACATGTCGAAATCTCCTCGAGCTGTTAACTTCTTGAAGAAATGGAAGCAAAATTTGGATATAGTACGGAGCGCCCAAAAGCGGATGAAAAACCTGCTGATCAAAATCGTAGCTTTGTTTCATGTATTTCTATTATGTCTCTCTAGCTTAGTTATGTCAAGTCCTATAACTTTAGTTTATTTTTTAAGCATTAATATGGGGTATCAACCAATCAAACTTTCTAGCAAGCAAGCAATTCTCTGTACTGGTGTCTCTCCCCCTCGACACCATGTTGCTTTTCTGTAACAGCTTTCATTAATGCAATCAAATTTTTTTTCATTCTCATTCTCTTTTTTATTCTCTCAATTTCTCATGACATTGGTTTTCATGTACAACATTGACAGTCTCGTCTAGTGTACGGAGGGGACCCCAGTTAGCGGATACTAACTGTACGGACATCGGTTGCTTAGCCTTACGTCACCCTTCCAAGGAATCTCAGGAAGGCTCCACGTAACAAAATAGTTATAAGTAAAAACTATGACATAGAATATTTAAGGGTTAATAGCACTTTAGTCCCCAAGTTATTGGTAAATATATATTTTAGTCCTGAGGAAACCTAACTAATCAAATTTACCTTTAATTAATATATACTTTGATTTTTTTTGCCTGTGAATATTCACAAATTTATCATAGTTATTAATTTTCCTGCCACATAATTACACATGCATTATGTTAAGCTTGTATTTTTTACTCTATATTCGATAGTAATATAATTTTAAGAACAAATCTAGATAGAACATATTTCCTAGAAAAAGGGCTAAAAGAGCACATATTTTAATTAATTAAAGTTTAAATGTGCCACGCCCCCAAACAAAGGTAAGAAGTGATGTGACGACATGGCCGGTTGTCTTGAGAGTTAAAGCCCCAATCCCCTATTAATAGCTTTCCCAGTATCTTTTCTGCTATTGTGACTTGTCAGGAGGTTCTGTTTTGGTTTTTGAAGTGTTTTACGACACTTAGTCCCTAAACGGGATCTTAAGCCTTAGGAATTGGACCGTAGTCAGAATTATGTGAAGACAAATCTAAAATGGAGTTCCATCAGCTTCGTTAGCTCTGTTAGGTGATTTTGGACTTATGGACGTGTCCGGATTGTGTTTTGGAGGTTCGTAGCTCATTTAAGCTTGAAATGGCGAAAGTCGATGTTTTGGAGATTTTGACCGGCAATGGAATTTTTTATATCGGGGTCGGATTCCAATTTCGGAAGTTGGAATAGGTCCGTAAGATTGGATGTGACCTATGTGCAAAATTTGGGATCGATCAGACATGGTTTGATAGGTTTCGGCATCGATTGTCGAATTTGGAAGTTCTAAGTTCTTTAAGTTTGAATCGGAAATTGATTCGTGATTCTAGGTTGTTAAAGGTGGTTTGAGGGCTCCACTAAGTTCGTATGGTGTTTAGGATTGGTTAGTATGTTTGGTTGAGGTCCCAGGGGCCTCGGTGAGTTTCGGGTGCTTAACGGATGGAGTTGGACATAGGAAATTTGTTGAAGTTGGTGCATATGGTGTAATCGCACCTGTGTACTTTGGGCCACAGGTGCGGAGCTGCAGAAGCGGATATGGTGCCACAGATGCGGATTTGTCCTTGTCCAGCTGGGGCCGCAGGTACGGCGAGTGGTCCGCAGAAGCGGATGTAAAAGCGGTAGGGGAACTCAGGAGCAGGCTTGCAGGTGCGGCCCAGTGCTCGTGGATGCGGTCCCATCCCATTTAAGTTATTTTCACACCTGCAATGGTTCTTCTGCAGGTGCGAGACCGCAAAAGCGGGTTGTTGACCGTAGGTGCGGTTTAACTGGCAAAAAAGACCCAAGTGTGAGGGTTTGAGTTCATTCTTCATTTTTGGACTTGAGAGCTCGGAAATTGGCGAATCTTTGAGGGATTTTCAGAGGAAGCTTTGGGGTAACAATCCCTAACCTGTTTTTGGTTGTGTTCTCTTAATCCATAGTTGTTTTCTTCATTTAATTAAGGAAATTGGGTGAGAAATTTGGGGAAACGTTCTTCAACTGAATTTCTAATTTTTGATTGGGATTAGACCTCGGATTTGGATAATTTTGGTACGAGTGAACTCGTGAGTAAATGGGTGTTCATAATTTGGTAACTTTTACCCTATTCCGAGTCGTGGGCCCGGGGAGGCTTTTTGGGGCGAATTTTCAATTTCTTTCTTTAGCTTTGATTTCAGTAGCTAGATTAGTTCCTTGTAGTTGTATTCATGTTATGTAATTGATTTTGGGTAGATTTGGGTCATTCGGAGTCGAATTTTTGTGGAAAGAGCGTTGTTTCGGATTGATTTGAACTTGGTTCGAGGTAAGTGGCTTGCCTAACCTTGTGTGGGGGAAGTGCCCTTAGGATTGGTATTGTTTTTGATATATGAGCACCATGTACGTGAGGTGACGAGTACGTACATGGGCTTATTGTTGTAAAACCCGATTTATACTAAGTAATAACTCGTTTTCCTTCTTATTTGAATCTTATCAGCATGTGTAGTATCCTGTTAGACTAAGATAGCATGCCTACTTGCCTTAACTGTTTATCTGAACTACGTGCAGCATGTGTTAGTGAATTTACATGTCTTTCATTAACTTGTAATTAGGTTGAATTGTAGGATTTCGTGACGTAACTGTTGAATTCTATTTCTTGGCTGCTTATTTACTTTGGGTCTACGAAACGGTATTCCGGGAGATCCCCTTGTTCTACATATTTACTTTAGGACTATAGAACAACATTCCGGGAGATACCCCTGTCTTGCATATTTACTTTGGGACTACGGAACGGTATTCTGGGAGACCCCCCTGCACATTTACGTTTGGGACTACGAGACGGTATCTCGGGAGATCCCTTGTTGTATTCCTGTGTACTGAGATGTTGCCTTTTATGATTTCTTTCTTTCTAAATTTCAGTCTTTATTTTATTGTGATATTTCATTCTCCCTTGATTTATTTCATATATATATACACACCAATAGGGCCCTGACCTGACCTCGTCACTACCTGACCGAGGTTAGGCTTGGCACTTACTGGGTACCATTGTGGTGTACTCACGCCTTTTCTAGCACATATTATTCGTGTGCAGATCCAGGTTCTTCTTACCAGCCTCATTCATAGTTGCAGTCGCTGCTTCCGGATACTTCAAGGTACATCTACTCGCGCCCATAGATCCTCGGAGTCCCCCTCTATCCCCTTATGTTCATTTTCCCCTCATTTTTATAGACAATGATGTATAGAACGGTTAGGATTCGTAGAATCTTGTGACTTACACTGTTCCGGGTCTTGTAAATGTTTTGTAAATTTCGGAAGTTGATTATTGTATATGCCGAGAGGCATCTCAACTGCTTTTTTAAATTATCTATTCTGTTAGTTGTTAATTTCATGTTTTCATTTCGTTTTTGCAAAGTGTTAGGCTTACCTAGTTATAAAGACTAGGTGCCGTCACGACAATTCACGTAGGGAGAATTGGATCGTGACACATGGAAACACCCAACCTATACTAACTCGTTGAGTGAACCTTGTTCGAAAAGCTACTACTGAGCAAGCTGATCATGTTAAAGTATGATAATCCTTAAATGATATAAATCTGGAAACAATTTAATAACATCTAACAATTTGTTTTAAAGATCTATACCATGTACGACAAGTCACGAGCCTCTATTTGAATAATAAGAGTACATATGTCTTCTGGGCATCCCGTTGGAATAAAATAAGTGTCTAATAATAGCTAATGGTCAGAAGATTGATGACACTGCTAGAAAGAATCAATGGCTCACCATCGAGTCCACTGAATCTATTTCTAGCCATTTGATGACCCGGTAGGTTGCTTTAGTTACCGGACTTAATTTCTGTATTAAGATACCTCTCATATATCCATTTGATATTATATGACGTTCATGTGTGGTCCGTGTCGATTTTCCAAAAGCTTTTATGTGAAATTTTTAAAGAAAACATGATTTTTGACTTAAAATGAGGCTAGAGTTGACCACGGACAACGTTTTGGGTAAACGACCTCGGATAGGTATTTTAACAATTTTTATAGGTTCGTATTATGTTTTTGGATTTTTACGCATGTTCGGTTGGGGTCTCGAGTGACCCAATCACGTTTCGGTGCATTATGTGAAAAGTTGGAAAAAAGAGTTTCAAAGTGGAAATTTTGAGTTTTGATGCTCGATTATTAATATTTAATGTTATTTTGATGTTTTGAGTTAGAGGGAGAGTTTATATAATGTTAATATACTTGTATGCATGTTCAGTTTGGAGCCAGAGGGGCTCGGGTGAGTTCCGGATGCATTGCTGACTGATTTTGAACAACTGATGCATAGTTGTTGCTGGTGTAAACTTGTAGGTCTCGCATTTGTGATGACCTGAACGCAATTGCGAGCCTCGCAAAACATGAGCAAGGGGATTGGACTTCACATTTGCGACGTGAAGTTCTCTTTTGCGAACAGAGCTGGGGTCGCATTTGCGATTATGGAGTCGCATTTGTGACATAGTTCCTAGGGAGACATCTTCGCATTTGAGAAGCATTACCTGCATTTGCGATCGGGGGCTATTCACAAATGTGATGACTATGTCACATTTGCGACATCACCACACTGTGACACTATCGCAATTGTGATTAGTTGTTTGCATTTGCGGACGATGCAATTGCGAACAATAATTCGCAATTGCGATATCTGCAGTTGTGTAAAATGTGAGAAAATCGAGAGTTAGCTAATTTTTACATCATTTTTATACCCTAAGCTCTCTAGAGGTGATATTTGAAATACATTTTCTCCCCAAATTCATTGGTTCAACAACTTTAATTCGTTTTCTTTTTTTTTAATTCCCATTACTTTTCCATGAATTTTAACATCAAATTCTTGAATTTCAAGGTAGAAATTAGGGGTTTTGGTAGAATTTAGGATTTTTGTAAATTTGAGATTTAGACCTCAAATTGAGGTCAGATTTTGAAACAAATCACACAAAGGGGCTCAGGGGTGAATGGGTAGTCGGGATTTTGTCAGAATCACAGATTTCGACCAAGCGAGCCCGGGGTTGACTTTTGTTGACTTTTTCGAATATGCTCAAAATTGAACATTTGTATTTGTGGATAGTTTCTAAAGCGTATTTTGAATTGTTTGAACGATAATTGGATAGATTCGATTGGTTTGGAGGCTTGTTCCAAAGGAAAAACTTTGGTTAATTATTGGTTTGGTTGCGGAAAGAGGTAGTTGTCGTGGTTAGCTTTGACTTGAGGAAATTAAGATAGAATCGAGTATATTATCTATGTGAACTATATGCTGGGGGCGACATATATGCGAGGTAACGGGTGCATATGCGTTGGCCATGGAATAAGCATGCGAGTGAAATTTGCCTTAATGTTAGCATGTTATTTCATTTACTATGTCTTCCATTCCTTGGATAGATCATTTATTCTTTGACTAATCGCTTCAAGTTATTTCTTATATTGAATTGTTGAAATATTGCGCGTTCCGAACGTGGAGCTTGTAATTGGTTGTTGGCTCTAATTGTGGAATTCAAACTATTGTTGAAGTGTATTTGCTTCCCACCTTTCTTGATATTTTTTATTATTGTTTCTTGGTGAGGAAGAGTGAAGGGAAAGAAGGGTTTTGTCGTGCCTCGTTTACATATTGATTTCATTGATTGAGTGAGTGTGAGGTTAAAATCACGAAGAGTGATGTCGTGCACATGCTTATTTACACCATATGGTAAGGATGAGAGTAAAAGCACGAAAGGTGATGCCGTGCACTTGAATTTATGACATATGGTGAGGGTGAATAAAAACACGAAAGGTGATGCCGTGCACTTGCATTTATGATATATTGTGAGGATGCAGTAAAAGCACGAAGGGTGATGCCGTGTAATTAATTAATTGCTTGACTTGGAAATCGAAATATGAACTTTACTCGATGGTTTTGGTGCTTATTTTGAAAGAGGTTTACTCGGTGACTTTTGCTTAGTGTGTCCGCGTATTGTGCTTTTTCTACATGACCCTACCATGTTGTTACTTTTGATGCTTTAATTGTCATTCTGTTGCTTTATATATATAACTGCACAGGTTTTAGTAGGTGTCTTGTCTTAGCCTCGTCACTACCTCATTCGGGTTAGGCTCGACACTTACTGAGTATATTGGGTGGGTTGTACTCATACTGCACTTCAGCACTTCTTGTGCGGACCCGCTGGTGCGAACAAAATGTGCATCTGAGCACGCGCTTGTGTGCTGCAAACTCCACATATGCGGACTCCCTGCCCAAGTCAAATTACACTTTTGTGGACTCCTCCACGCACTTGTGACCACGCACCTACGGTCAAATTCCATAGGTGTGACACACTAGAACCAGTTGTGCCAACCTTCACCCAAATGATCTGAAATCCATCTAAAACACTCCCGGGTCCTCGGGACCTCGTCCAATCATACCAACACATCCCAAAATATGATACAGATCTACTAGAGGTCTCAAATCACAAAAAGTAACATCAAAATCATAAATTGCACCGCAATTCAAACTTAATGAATTATCCAAACTTCTAACTTCCAGAATCACGTCAAACCACATCTAACCAACCCGGGATGACCCCAAATTTTACACACAAGTCATAAATCACCATATGAACCTATCCCTAGTCTTGAAATCCCAAATAAACCTTAATAATAAAAAAGTCAATAGTCAAACTTATTAATTTTCGGTAATTAGTCTCAAACATCCTAGGAACCTTCAAATTCAAGTTAGAACATACGCCTACGTCCAAAATTATTATACGAACCTATCGTCAAAATACCAATTTGAGATCATGTATACAAAATTCAAGCATTGATCAAATCTTACAATTTAAGCTCTCAACCTTGGAACTAAGTTCTAATTCACTCCTAAACCTTCCCTAAATCAAACCAACCATCCCCCTAAGTCACAAAATAATAAAAAATCATGTTAGGAACCATCAAATAGGAAAATATGGTTCAAATACACATAATGATCAATCAGGTCGTTCCATTTTCTCTCTCTTAAACAAATGTTCGTCCTCGAACAGGTTTAGAGTCATACCCGAGATGTAAAAAGAAGAGGATATCTACTACGTATATCATGCTCGATCTCCCATGTCGTCTTCTTGACCGGTTGACCTCTTCATTGAACCTTCACTGATGTGATATCTTTAGACCTCAACTTCTGAAACTGTCAATTCAATATCGACACATGTTCTTCTTTGTAAACCAGATTTTCATCCAACAACATTGAACTAAAATTCAATACATGTGACCGATCCTCATAATACTCCCAAAGCATAAAAACATAAAATATCGGATGAACTCCCGACAAGCTGGGTGAAAAACCAAGTTTGCAAGCCACCTCACCAACTCTCTCCAATACCTCGAATGGACCAATATACCGAGGGGTCAACTTGTCCTCTTCCCAAATATCATTAAGCTCTTCATAGGAAAAATTTAGAGAAGAACCTTCTTACTCTCCATGTAAGCTACATCTCAAACCTTCCTATCAACATAATACTTTTTCCTTGACTGTGCTATACAAAGCCATTCCTGAACAAATTTCACCTTTTCTGAAGCATCATGAACGAAATATGTGCCCAACAATCTAGTCTCACATTGGTCAAACCAACCAATCAGAGAACGACATTGCCTCCCATATAACGCCTCATACGAAGCAATTTGGATGCTCGATCGATAGTTGTTGTTGTATGTAAACTCCACTAATGAAAGAAGCGGATCCCACTAGCCTCCGAAATCCTCAACACAAGCACTCAACATATCCTTCAAAATCTGAGTGGTCCGCTCGCACTGCCTATCCGTCTGAGGGTGGACTGCAGTACTCAACTCAGCCTATGTGTCTAACTCATGTTGAACCGCTTTCTAGAAGTGCTAAGTAAACTGACTATTGCAATTGGAGATAATAGAAATTGGAACGCCATGCATTCGGATAATATCTCTGATGTAGATCATAGCCAACTACTCCGAAGTGTAGGAAGTCATTACTGGAAGAAATACAAAGACCTCGTCAATCTGTCCATAATGACCCAAATAGCGTCAAATCTCCTCAAAGTCTGTGGAATACATACTACAAAATCCATATTAATACGCTCTCACTTCCACTCTGGTGTCTCAATCTTCTAAAGCAAACCACCCGATCTCTGATACTCATAATTGACCTGCTGGCAATTCAAACGACGTGCTATATATCCAAAAATATCCTTCTTCATACTTCACCACCTATAATACTGTTTTGAATCACGGTACATCTTTGTAGCATCTGGATGAATAGAAAATAGTGAACTATGAGCCTCCTCAAGAATCAATTCTCTCAAGCCATCGGCATTAAGAACACAAATCTGGTCCTAAAGCCGTAATACATCATCATTACTAATAGTCACCTCCGTAGAACCACCTAGCGCCGTGTCCTTAATGACAAGAAATGATCTAAACTTACAACAACGAAAGCCCCGGGTAAAACCCCAAATTTGCAAATCCCCAAGAAAATTTTTAAGAAAACATTCACATGTAAATCTGCAACAACAACATTCCCAAGTAAGAAATCTCCAAGTAAATTCTCAAGAAATAAATATCCATGTAATTATGCAAACCAACAATAGGTAATTCTCCAAGTAAATAAATCCTAGGTAATTCCCTAGTAACTATCCGCAGCTAAATTCGCAGGTAGCTTTACTTGGAGAATTTCCTACAAATTAACAAAGGAATTTATTATTGTTCATTTACATGTGAAATTACCTATGAAAATTGTACTAGCTGTTATAAATATATATATATATATATATATATATATATATATATATATATATATATATATATATATATATATATATATTATGGCTGTTCATAAGCTTCCTGGAGAAGCTTATCCATATGGGACTCCGCCGTAAATATGTTTATCTATTTGAAACTCTATTGGAAATAAGCTTCCTGAAGAAGCTTATCATTTCGGTACTCCGTTATGGATAAATATTACCCCCGGTAGAAGATTATATATGTCTGGTACAGTAGTAGCTTACAAGCAACTTACACAACAGCTTGCAATAGCAGCATACAAACTGCTGATGCAGGCAGGTTGCAAACAACTCAATGAAATAATTTGCAGCAACTTCTTATTAAACAGGCAGGTTGCAAGTAGCTCATGCAGACCGCTTACAAGCAGCTGAAGAAAAGCCTCGCAGCTGCTTCCTGAAAAGTCTAGCAGCTACTTCTTGAAAAGCCTCACAGCTGCTTCTTTTCTTCTATAAATAGAAGAGTTTTCAATTCATTATGTACATCAGTTTGAAAGTTTAATAATATATTAATTTCTCTCTATACTTGTCTTCAGTTTATTTATTTTACAGTCGTTATTTTATAACACGTTATCAGCACGAGACTCTGCCTTGAGCACTTACTTTGAAAGATGTATTACCATAGTTATCCTCGTCCAAAGGCATCGGTTCTCACTGTAAGTAAGATCAAACTGTTGTATTCATGGATTTCTACCCTTTTTACAGTGGTTTGAACGATTGATACTTCTTTGGTATCAGTATTTTATTTCCATATTAGCAAAGTAAGCATGAAAATGATTCCATGTTTGGCTTAAAGGTTTTACTATATCACTTTATCTTTATGAACAACAAATTATTTTCCTTTGTTGCTTTGCTGTCTTGAAGTAGGTTTGTAGCAAAGGACTTGTGACATTAATTTTTGCACTTTCATATATTGTTGAATACTAACTATTTTTTGAGTTGAGTTTGCAAAAGTTTATGGATATAAATCAGATCCAATCGCCATAATTAGGAATTCTACTCAAAAGGAGCATAATTGGTTCATTTGACAATTTATGCCTCAAATTTGTTCCTGGAGAACAAAATTGCAAAGAAAAATCAAATTTTCTCCTGTCGAGCATCGCTTGAACTCCAGCCGAATTCATAAGAAGCGTACAATCACTAGAAGTGGTTGGATGTTTCGTATATCTCATTGTAATAAAATTTTGTTAACCACTGGAAGTGGTATATACCTATGACCACCAGAAGTGATAATTTAGGCTTGCTATGGTTACAATGAAGATAAGTTAGAGAAAATTTTTCTCTATTACATACATACCTCGATTTGCTCCTGAAGTAGAAAATATATTAAAAGAAGTCAGACGCCATCACAATTTAATGTGGTTATTGCACGTTCAGATAATTATGCTCCATCTCTTGAAGGAAGAGAACTTTATATAATATTAATCCATTCCGTGAAGTGAATGTGACGATATTAATAAAGCTTGTAAATATGAACGTGCTCTTAACGTGAATATATTACGATTCACCCCCAGAAGAGGAAATATGATTGAGAGAATATATATACTCGACATTTCATATTTTGAATTTGCTCCTGGAGTAGTAAAACAATTGAATTTTTCTCCTGAAGTAGGAAAATATTATGAAACTGTGTCTTTCTGTTCTTAAACAAAATAATGGGCTATTCAAAGTTATTTTTGAAGCACATTTTCATTCCTTGGAGTGAATGAAGAAATACCACAACTCACCTCCTGAAGGGCTAGAATAACAGAGGATATAAATATTATTTTGTGGCATAAAATCATTGTCGCACGTACCTGGTGTACGTAAAGCATCTTGGATAATTTTATTAAATATCACTCTAAGGCAAAAGAATCCACATCAATATATTATAGTTAGTTATTGAGTTCCCCGAAGGAAATAGCAGCTTATGTATCTTTCCCTAAGGATGTAATGACTATGTGGTTGCCGCTTCGATATAAAATATTCAGATGTTAATAGTGTTTCTCTCTGAAGGAGACATTTGTCACAAAGTTGGTGGTAAGAATATTGAAATTCTTAATTTCTTATATTTATAAATTTAGTATTGTCTTTCTATTGTTCATTTGATTATGATTTTTTTCTCATGTCACCAGAAGTGTGAGCGATATTTGGTAGTACAAAATTTATCAAAAACTCCTAAAGAGCTAATTCTTTGTCTAGAAGACACATGACACCAATATTGTCCAAATAATATTAGATTGTGGATAAAAATGAAGGCTCTCGAAGAGCTTATATACAAATATGTCATTCATGTTATATGATTATGGTCAAAATATATGTTGTAGTAAACCTGAAGTTTACTAATACAAATGGCTATCATATTGAGACTACAAATGATTAAAAGATTGAAAATCTTCCTGTTTTCACAATCATAGTGGGTAAAATAATATGTATGTGAGAAGTTACCTGCCTTGTTCTTCAATTTGTACTACATCATGTATCACAGTAAACCAGAAGTTTACTAATACAAAAGCAGTCACAATAAACCAGAAGTTTTATTGAGGCAAAAGTAGCTACAGTAAATTAGGAAATCGCTGATACAAAAGTAGTCATAGTAAATCAGAAGTTTACTAATGCAAAAGTTTATGACATAGTAAACCAGAAGTTTACTAAGAGATAGCACATGCCATGATAAACTTGAAGTTTTCATTTGCCATTTTTAAATGAGCTATTTGAGAATTCAGATAAGCATATAATGAAGAACTGGAAGATTCTTCAAGAATTCTCTTGTGTTACTTGTTCTCATGATAAATTGATTATACCAGCTAAAGTTGGGACTAAGACCCTAATCTGAAATATATAAAAGGTGAATATGGGCCCATTCACCTATCATGTGAACCGCTTATAGATGCATATATGAGATGGTTACATGTATGTTTATTGTCAACCTGCAGTTTGACATTTGAAATTGATTTCATCAATTAAAAGCATAATTTTCAAATTATGAAATCAAGATAGTTTATCTAGATAATATGGTTTATATCCAAGCTAGTTTAGCATTAAATACCTCCTATTAAATGCTAAACTATTGCTTATGAGAATAAAGCTTCATGTGTTGGTCTAATATTTTCTAAAGTGCATACATCAACACTTGTATGCATCAGACCAAAGTATATGATAAGTCCTCCTCTCACAATTGGTTTAAGATCATAAACCAAATATTTTTACTATCTAATAACTTTTGATGTGTGGTACATGATTAATTTCTCTATCACAATACACAAAGATATGTTTCCCAAAGAAGATTGGGGATATATGTTAGTTTTTATAACATTTGGGGGATGGAATGAACAGCTGGAAAATATGCTACATGAATCGAATTATCATCCTCACTCAAAAGATAATTCAAGTCAAATGCCAGAAGCATTTGTTGATCCAAAATTAAATATTATTTTTCAGCTGCGAATGCTCCTATTAAAATTAAAGTCCCTGAAGGATGGAGTTTACTGTACGCATGAAGCGTGGTAGACCAATCGGTTCCAAAGGTAAGACTCCTTGAAAAGGATAGGAGCAAATTATCAAAATGATCATAATAAGGAGGAAATGAGCTCTAGAAGAGCCCACGACATAACATTTCATGAAACTCCAGAAGAAGTTCAGGTACCTGAAAATAAAGAAAGTGATGAGATCTCACAAGTTATGTCGCTTGTGAACCGATACAAAATGATCGTCGATGATATATTTGATACAAAATAGTGCACAATATTGTAAAAGATTGTGAGGATCGGACCTGCAGTCTAGACACCTGAAGATGTCATGCCATTTAAATGCAAGTCATAACATATATGACTCATTTGATTAAATATATATGAATATCCCTGAAGGATTTAAAATGCATGAAGCATATAGTTCAAAGTCTCGAGAAATGTACTCGATCAGATTGCAAAGGTCATTGTACCGTTTAAAGTAATTTGGGCGCATATGGTATTATCGCCTCGGTGAATATTTGCTGAAAGAAGGTTACATAAGTGATGTTATTTGTCCAGGTATTTTTATAATGAAGATGTCATCAGAATTTGTTATCTTTGTTGTTTATATTGATGACATAAATCTTGTTGGAACTCCAGAAGAGCTCCAAAAGTCAATTGAATATCTTAAGAAAGAATTTGAGATGAAAGATCTTGGAAACACAAAATTTGTCTTAGTCTGCAAATTGAACATTTAGTAAAAGGGATATTTATATATCAATTTGCCTATACAGAAAGGGCCTTAAAATGCTTTTACATGGACAAAGCGCACTCATTGAGTACTCTAATGTTTGTTCGATCACTTGAAGTGAATAAGGATCTATTCCGACCTCTAGAAGAGGATGATGAACTCCTTGGTCCTAAAATACTCTATCTCAGTGCAATTGGTACACTTATATATCTTGTTAATGCTAACAAAGGTGGTGCAGATCGTATTGGTTATGCAAATGCAGGTTATTTATCTGATCTTCATAAAGCTCGATCTTAAATCCGGTATGTGTTTACAAGTGGAGGTACTGTCATATCTTCACAACGCAATCTATTGTTGCTACTTCTTCAAATCATGCTGAGATAATATCTATTCATGAAGCAAGTAGGAAATATGTATGGTTGAGATCAGTGATTCATTTTATTCAAGAAAAATATGATTTGGAATGTGATAAAGGATCAACAATTTTATACGAAGATAATGATGCATGCATAGCCCAATTGAAGGGAGGATTTATAAAAGAAGATAGAACGAAGCACATTTCACCAAAAATATTCTACACACATGATCAATAGTGACATTGATGTGTAACAAATCCGTTCACGTGACAATCCGGCAGATTTGTTCAGTAAATCTTTGCCAACTTCAACGTTTGAGAAGATGGTATACAATTTTGGAATGCGGAGACTCAAATATTTGAAACAAGGTTTTCATCAGGGGGAGTAAAATACGCGCTGCACTCTTTTTCCCTTACTAAGTTTTTTCCCATGAGGTTTTTCTTGTAAGGTTTTTAATGAGGCAGCTGGAAATGCGTATTACTAAATATGTGTACTCTTTTTCCTTCACTAGGATTTTTCCCACTGGGTTTTTCCTAGTAAGGTTTTGACGAGGCACATTGTCTTTAATGAACATCCAAGGGAGAGTGTTATAAATATATATTATATTATGGATGTTCATAAGCTTCCTGGAGAATCTTATCCATATGGGACTCCGCCGTAAATATGTTTATCTATTTGGAACTCTATTGGAAATAAGCTTCCTGAAGAAACTTATTATTTCGGTACTCTGTTATGGATAAATATTACCCCCGGTAGAAGATTATCTATGTCTGGTACAGTAGCAGCTTACAAGCAACTTATAAGCAGCTTACACAACAGCTTGTAGTAGCAGTATACAAGCTGCTGATGCAGGCAAGTTGCAAGCAACTCAATGAAATGATTTGCAGCAACTTCTTATTAAACAGGCAGGTTGCAAGCAGCTCATGCAGACAGATTACAAGCAGCTGAAGAAAAGTCTCGCAGCTGCTTCCTGAAAAGCCTCGCAGCTGCTTCTTTTCTTCTATAAATAGAAGAGTTTTCAGTTCATTATGTACATCAGTTTTAAAGTTGAATAATATATCAATTTCTCTCTATACTTGTCTTCAGTTTATTTACGTTACAGTCGTTATTTTATAACACCAGCATATATTTCTCCAAAAATTCCCCCGGTAATCTTTTGGCGCAGAGTAGCACCAAATTAACATACGAATTTTCCTTGAAAAATATTTTTTGCAAGTAAAATATTCTAGAATTTAGGAATTTTAGATTTTCACATAAAAATCTATATAAAATTCCTTTGAAAAAATTTCTAAGTAAAATTTTCAGTTAACTTGTACTTTTCTCGTTGTGCTTGGCTTAATATCTCCTTGAAAGGACTAAGCATTGGCTTCTTTGGGGTGTTAAGAATGAGAAAATCACATTCTAGAACCTATTTATAGGCCCGAGGGTTAGTGGGCCATGCAGAGCTCGTGCATTGGCCGCACGAGTCCTGAATCCTCCCCCTCTTCTTTTGGTCTCGTTCTGGAAGTGGCCCATGCAGGCTGTGTTGGTGGCTTGCGTAGGCCACACAAGCTGTGAGCATGCTCTATTACCCGTAAAAAGATCATAACCATTTTTAGAAATATCGAAATAGCGAACATTTTGAAGTTCAGAAGAGAAGAGGCGAAATGACTTCCTGGCCACTTAAACTTGCATCACTTTGTAAAGTCGATATATGAATTTTTGAGTTTCCCATTTGAATATCTTTACTTGAGAAAATAGCTACTAATAAACACCTTTAACCATTGACTATGCTTATGTGGCAATATTATTGCATATTAAGCACGGATATGAAGCACGTGAATACGATAAGATTTAATAAATTTTTTTAAAAAAACTCACCTCTATTGGGGAACAAAAAAAGAAAACTTTCTCTTAATTGTCGCCACCCCGTAACCCCCCCCCCCCCCCCCCCCCCCCCCCCATCCATTTCTCTTCTTCTTCGTTTTCCCTTTCTTCTTCCTTTATTCCAAATTAAGTTCATAACAAAAAATTGATAAATCACACTCCAAAACTTCATATTAAACCGACATATTTGTTTATTTTTCAATTTTTCACTATCAATCACACTCCAAAGCTCCGTATTAGAGAAAACTCTACACCCATTATCAAAAAAATAAATTCATCGGATTAAGGAAGATGGAGGAATCAGGTCTAATTTTATAGTATGAATGGGTCAAAAGAAATTGAAAAGCAAATAGTGTTCATTGCTTTCTGATTTGCTGAAATTATTTTCTGATTTGTTGGGAAAAATTGGGTCTGATTTCGATCATAGTCGTTGTCTTCTGATATGCTAAAACTATTTGTTGATTTGTTGGGAAAAGTTGGGTCCAATCATGGTAAAAGTTGTTCACTGCTTCATGATTTTTCTTGTTGATCTTTGGAGGTGATGATTTTTGTCTTTTAGTTTTGGTGACATTTTCCTTGTAATTTTTTGTGGTAAAAGGTTTTGCAGATGATTCATATTTTTTTTTGGTGAGAAGATGATAAACATTGAAAGTGAAAGGTATTGGGTGGGATAAAAAAAAGACAATCGCCAGAACTGCTGCCGATGATAAAATCTAAAGTTTTTCAAATTGATTCCCAGTTCGGTAAGATTTTTTCTAGCGCTTTCTGAGGGAGTGGAAGGGATATGTGTAGAAAACATTAATTTGATAAAAGAAAAGAAAAAAAAAGTGGGACCTTGAACATTGTGTCAACAAAATGTAAATGAATGGATGATGTGGCTATACAAAATATTAAATTAAATCCATGTCAGCAGCAATTGAACAACACGCACCATCACAAGTGTTTATTAATAACTATTTTCTCAAGTAAAAGTATTCAAATAAGAAACCCAAAAATGCATATATCGACTTTACAAAATAATACAAGTTTAAGTGGCTAGGAAGTCATTTCTCCTTAAAAAAAACTAAACTCAGAGAGTTTCATTTGATATATCATAACTTAATTCGTTACACACCGGGAGATATAATCATTTGAAATTAGGTCATGTGGACCGTGTTCTCTTTCTTCTCTTGAACAAATTCCTGTTTGTTCCACAACACCTCTTCCCTCTTCCCAACATTCATATTATCTTCCAAGCACAAGATTGAGATATTATACGCCTTCAAAAAATTTCAAGTTAGTTATAGAATGTTACGGGGTTTACAAAATGTGTTAAACCATATAGCACAAGGATCAAAATTAAAATTTATCAATAATTGAAGGACCAAAAGAGCTATTATCCCTTTTTAAGAATCTGGTCAATATAAGAGTGAGGATAATGATAGCACAATTTGCAAGTTACATTAAATGTTTATATTAGTTCGGCTGCCTTTCATATATATGGACCTACCTATCTTACACAATTTCTTGTCTTCAGCAAGCCAGAAGAAAAACAAAAATTAATTGCCAACAACTCATATGAAGTCACTGTCAGCAGTCAAATTTGGGTTGTGTGCCTAGATGACTAGCTCATTTTCCGAAGTGTGGACGAGTCACAAGTCCTTTTCTTCAGCAAAAAAACGACGGAAAAAGAGTCAAGATTTGGTGCTCATAGATTATCTCGTACGTGGGGATCTCCTAATCTTTAAGCCCATATGAGTAACAATTATTTCCTTAGCCCCAACTTATGTGACATCGTTTAACAAGTAGATGAAGAAAAAAAAAATTATATATATATATATATATATATTTGACATTTATAGTTTCAAACAAGTTTTAGATATTTATTTAACTTATAAACATCTTATAAAGTGTAAAAGAATAATTTTTTTGATGTTAACTTATTTTTAAATATAAAAAACTAATATTCTTTCTGGGACAATTTAAAGAAAAGTGTGTCATATAAAGTGAGACAGAAAAAATAATTAATTGATTTTGATGTTAAGATGCTTAATTAGGCCAATTCACTGCCATATCATTTCCTTTAACGACAATGCATCTGTACATAGTTATTATGCTTAAACGAACATTCCTTTCAAGTGTTAATTAAAAGCTTGAAGTTGTTAGACATTTCCTAATCTATTAAGGATTAATCTAGGCTTCTCTTTTACTTGTATGCTTTGGAATAAATGGCATATATAGGTGCTCATCAGTGGCGGAGCCAATGCATGCACCAAGTGTCAATGTGATCTCTTTTGACTCAACATCGAAATGCGTGAAAAATAAAATTTAATGATTAAAATATATATAGCGCATTTTAAAAGGACGGTATATTTGAACTGGACAAGACACCAGGTATAACGTAATTTATAAAGATGCTATAGTATAGCGCCTTAGCAAACGACGTTATGCTTATTAATAAACCCGTCCCCTTCCCTTCTACCCACCAAACAGAATCCCTCACCCCATAAAAATCAAACTAACTGCCCCCCCCCCCCTAATTAACGTCCAAAAAAGTTTGAGTGTACCCCATTCGTTCCACAAAAAGTAAAGATTATCGGTCTCACATCCTAGCTAAGGTGTTCTCTCGTTGTGGGTTGCTCGTTTCAGCTCCAAATCGCCAAATCTTCAACTTTCCAAAACCTTAAATCGAGGTATTCCGACTTAGTTTTTGTTGAAACTCATATAAAAAATGCATATTAGTTGTTTTTAACGTGGTCTATGTTGTTTTGTGATTGTTTTATGATTTAACTATTTTGTTATTTTTATCCGGACTATGATATTAGTGTGCTAAAAAATATATATAAATAGAGAAATTATTATTAGTTGTTAAAAAATGTTAATAGGTTACTTTTTACTGTGGTATATGTATTTTCACGAATGTTTTGTTATTAAATTTATTTCTTATTTTTATCTGGTTTAGATTATTTATTTGCTTAAAGACTAGTAAAATAGATAAATTGTTACTTTATTTCCCTCTAATGGTACCTTGTGGCGTAATGTATTGCTTGTATTTATAATATAGTGTCCTTTTAGCATAGTAAAATGTAGTTCATTTTAGTGTAGTATCCGTGTAGTTATTGAAATTAATCATTTAATTATCTATTATACCCAAATACTTCAAAATAGCTGATATTTCAAACACAAACTTTGTCCAATTTTAATCAATGATCGTAAGAAATAACATGAGAAAACAACAATATTTCCCGGATATCTTAGTGCTACTGGGCCTCAAATATCGAGCCAGGAGCCCATATGTGAATATTTAATAATTAATTCTTGTATAATTATAAATAAATTATTTAATTTTATTATAGTAAAAAATAAGTAAGTAACAAACAAACATATAAAATAATAAAACTAAAATATAAAATAATAAAACTAACATATAAATTAATAAAATAAATGCATACAATATTAAACTAACATTTAAAATAACAGACATGTTGAGTTATAAATCGAGATAATTTTCTAATCATGAACACAAGAATTCAGGATATCTTAGTGCTACTGGGCGTCAAATACCGAGCCCGGAACCCATATGTGAATTATAAATAAATTATAATTTTATTATAGTCAAAAATAAGTCAGTAACAAACAAACATATAAAATAATAAAAGTAACATGTAAAATAATAATACTAACATATAAATTAATAAAACTAACACATACAATATTAAACTAACATTTAAAACAACAAGCATGTTGAGTTTTAAGTCGAGATAATTTTCTAATCATGAACACAAGAATTCAGGATATCTTAGTGCTACTGGGAGTCAAATACCGAGCCCGGAACCCATATGTGAATTATAAATAAATTATAATTTTATTATAGTCAAAAATAAGTCAGTAACAAACAAACATATAAAATAATAAAAGTAACATGTAAAATAATAATACTAACATATAAATTAATAAAACTAACACATACAATATTAAACTAACATTTAAAACAACAAGCATGTTGAGTTTTAAGTCGAGATAATTTTCTCATCATGAACACAAGAATTCCTGATATCTTGGTGCTATTGGGCCTCAAATATCGAGCCCAGACCCATATATGAATATTTAATAATTAAATCTTGTATAATTATGAAAATTAATTATTTAATTTACAAACAAACAAATAAAATAATAAACTAACATGTAAAATAATAAACTAATATATTAAAGTAAAATAATATAATTAATCTTGCTTAATTTATAGTAGACGACCTGGAGATTTCGCTTATGCATCCCGAGCCTGCTAGCGTGGAGCTACTGTCGTTACACGGCGATCATAGGTCGTCCCACATATGGGAGGGAGAGTTAGTAGCCCACACTTTTCGCGCCAGGAGAGTGGACGACATGTGGGGCTTTCTCAAGGGTCGCGTTCTCCATCCCTGTATAGTCAGACGCCTCCAGGATACGGGCTTCTATAGGATTGTGGAGATCAGCCTGCTGCAGCTCGATTGATTGTTGATCACGGCCCTAATAGAGAGGTGGCGACAGGATACACACACATTCCATTTGCCCATTGGCGAGGCCACCATCACGCTGCAGGACGTGGAGGTCATGTATCGGTTGCCCGTTGATGGAAACCCTGTTGCTCTGCCGCATGCCATGAGAGAGTATACAGGTGTGCAATACCTGGACATGCCGCAGCAACTCACGAGTCTCCGGCCACATGTGGAGACTGCACTGGTTGGGGCCAATCATCTGCAGTTGACAACTGTCCGACAGCATTTGGAGGCATTGCACCCTGACATCTCAGACTATACACCGGAGCTTTATATTCACCGGTACACGAGGTTGCTGCTACTCCTTATGTTTGGAGGGGTCTTGTTCCCGAACACTTCGGGGAACCTAGTCAGCTTGAGATTTCTTCATCATCTTGAGCGGCTAGATGATTTACTCCAGTACAGTTGGGGTGTTGTTGTTCTCAGCTACTTGTACAGACAGATGGGTCGGGCGAGCATGGGCACCCAGCGTGATGTTGCTGAATTTTTGTCACTGCTACAGGTAAAAACATATTCGAATACTCTACTCATTATAACATACCCAGTACAAATATATCTTAAATTTTACGTCCACTTTGTATGTGAGGTTTGGGCCTGAGAGAGGTTCTTGCAGTTGCAGCCACCTCTACCACCATTAGCTCTGGGTACACCACCTTTATTTCTCCCTCTAGCTAGGAGTTGGGTTCTCCGGCGGGGGTATGGCCGAGAGTACGAGTCTCGACATATTATCCCCTTGTGCAGGGAGTTGTTGGATTTGATGGAGGGCGCACATGTAAATGTATACCTAAGTTTACTTGACCTGGCTTCATATGTGTTGTGTATACTCACGTTTTCTGTTATTACTTAATAGTCCATTTGGAGGCCATACAGCGACGTACTGATAGCTGACTTACCCGATTATTGCTCGGCCGACCGACTTATTTGGAGCTCTTCCGTCCCGTTGATGTGCCTTGATATTGTGGAGCACCATGCCACCGAGTGGGTACTTCGTCAGTTTGGTCGCCCGTAGCTTGTACCGCCACCGCCCCCTGGCATACTACACATTTCCAGCGGGATGATTGTTCCAGGGTGCACCAGGCATATAATGCATGGCTAGAGGCACAAATCGATACTTGGGACCGACGACTTGACCTGATTCTGTCCCCCCCCTTCCCTTCGCCGGACGAATATTGAGCATGATTATATGGGCTCGTACCGCAGCGTTACCCAACTTTTCATCGAAAATCCCATTTATCGCGCTGGCAGTTGGTACATTCCATATGCCGGTAGGCACGATGCACTGGTATGTTATTTGGTATACTTACTTATAACTTTAACCTAGCGTTCCGTAATTATATTTTACATGTTGTGTAGGCTATTAACCTACATTTGTTCCACTAGTTGGGACTGCAGATACAACAATATGCCGACGAGGGAGCGGCCACTTTGCACGAGTATGACCGGCAGGTTACAGAGCTGGCTGCCCGGACACTACGGCGAGCCCGAGATGATGAGCGCTTAGGATAGGACCCTGCTTACGTGGCGCTAGAGCAGTACCATCGTGGGGCACCGGTGACGCTAGAGCGTGGTCGACGTGGCAGGGGTGCCCCACGAGGTAGGGCTGTTCCACGAGGTAGGGCTATCCCACGAGGTCATGGGGGCCGGAGATGAGGTGGTCCCCAGCAAGGGGGCGTTGAGGCACCTGTTGAGGATGTTCGAGCTGATCAGCCGAGTGACCTCCATGAGCCAGACTGCCATCACAGCAGCATGCCATCATACAGCCTTCAACTTCAACTCACTCCAGGGATTTCGCAGGTGACCCCGTCAGATCCATTGTTGATCACGGGCACGAGCATTACGCGAGAGGATTGGGATCAGTACTTTGCAGGCCCATCGACCGTTGCTGATGATCGGTCGGGCCGACCCGAGATGTTTTTATCTCATTTATTAGCCATAAGTATCTTTATATTTTCTTATTAAGGCTCTATCCTCGCTCGTCACGGAGGCCACTTTGTGCGATACTGACCTGGCTGCGATGGATGATTATATTCAGGAGCCTGACGAGACCATGGTAAGACAATTTAATTTTTTTTGACTTAACATGTATATATATTTTCATATACTGAAATAACTTATTAGGTTACTGCTGGACCAACGGTCCCTTCTACTGAGCCTTCGAGCCCTATTAACGATCATGTTGCAGCGTATCCTACGATAAAGAGGCGACACGATGAGGATGATCGTGATAGCGTAGCCGGGCGGTATGGGATACACTTCAGGCCAGTGGTTTGAAGCACACAGGCTAGGGGACACATTGATTTTTTTTTTGTATTTTATGTAAATATGACATTCAGTAAATAATAGCAACAATTTTTATTGTTTAAATTATATGCGCAGTATATTTTTATTTCTCCGATTCTTCGTTATTTTAATACTACAACACAGACACTAACACAACAAATTATCATAATTTAAATTCAATACAACTAATCAAAACACATGACACGAAAAGCATAAAGATAAAATACTACACTCAACACATACATGTGTCAGGTCGACAAGACAACACACATAATGTAGTATTTAATCGCGCTATGCTTCGCGTGTTAAAGATTCTTTCAGGTACAATACAGCTTTTTCAGGAGATAGTTTTTGCATGCGGGCAGCTTTTCAGGTCGATAAGACAACACACATAACGTAATATTTAACCGCATTATCTTATTACTTACGAGATTAGGACTAATTATAAGTATGTATATATATATATATATATATATATATATATATATATATATATATATATATATTCACATAATTATCTAACATCTTCCTCCTCCGACAGTGTATTTTTTTGATAATTTTAGCCTTCAATATAATGCTGGCAATATTGAAATTCGAAAGTAAACATAATAAGTTTGGTTTAATCCAATACTATTTTTGATAACATGAACTGGAGGGAGAAATTCATTAATTTAATCCACTGAAGTATTTTAGATTGTTTATCTGTATGATTATGTTAAATATCAATAAGATTTAACAGCAGTGGAAACATAATTTTATTTCATACATTCCGCAAGATAAACAAGTACATACACTTATTATAACCACATTACGGAAACAAAACACTACGTGTATCCTTGATAGTTGGACACATTAGATGAACTTCCACCAGGAGCTGGATTACCACCGCCACGTAAACCAGCTGAAGAACATGTACGACGGCCGTGTCCTGTTTGCAAGCATATGCCATATTTGCGCGCATAAACGGTATCACCAACATCCATTTGATTCCGTATACACGTTATTTTTGCACCTGTCGCTGACGCAAAAACTCCTTGTTTCACACCATTTTAAATGGTTTCGGCAGCCAATAATGCTCAGCACTCACTGGCTGCAACTTCCACTATAGGTGTTTAAGTATTCAACAACATTATATTCTTTATCAACGTAGTTGGTTGGCCCTAAACCTGTATGTTGAAAGTACTTCATGGCATATGAGCACGGCATGTGGTAGATGGACCATTTCCCACAAGAGCATAATCTTCTAGATTCATTTATGGTGTGTACATTATTCCCCCAATTTTGAAGGATAGCGGTGTGAACTTCAAAAATATTTCGCTCGTGGCAATACTATAAAAATGAATGCCAATGTGCTCGCCACTTGTATTTCTCAAATCTTTTCATTGGTAGTGGCATAAATTCAACACCCATTTCCATCAATGATGTTGCAGCTGTAGCCCTTTCAAAAAACCTCTCCGCCATCTGCTTGAATGACATCCACACCATGGCAGTAACAGGCAATCCTCGTGCAGACTTCAATAACCCGTTGAAAGACTCTGACACATTTGTAGTCAGAATTCCCCATCTTCTGCCACCATCCGCATGCAAAGTACACTTTTCAGGCTTATGTCGCATCAACCAACGATAGGCTCCCTCGTCTTCCTGCTTGATAGATTTCATGTGCCTCCTGAATTTACACTCTTGGTTATCTGTTGTAGCCATCCACATTGAGTCATGAAAATCCTTGTTGGGATGTGCCTTTTGGAAATTGGCCTTCAGGTTCCTCACACAGTAACAGTGGTAGGAATACGGTTCTTGCCATGCAGGAAAATTCTCTACAGAACTTACAATACCACCATGCCGATCAGGTATTAGACTAATACTTGAACGCTGTTTGACTACGTGCTCTTTCAAGTGGTTCAAAAATAGTGTCCACGTCTCGTGGATTTCATTGGCACAAATAGCAAAATCTAAAGGAAATATACTTCCATTAGCATCTACTGCAACGACGATCAACAACTTAATATCATACTTTCCATAGACATGAGTGCCATCTATGGGTATTACCGGCCGGCAATGCTGAAAACCATCAATTGTTGATTTAAATGCCCAGTACACATATTTGAATATATATTCTGGTATTCCTGGACTCCGCTCAAGTTTTCATTCAACAACGGTACCGGGGTTAAAGTGTTGCAATACGGCTATGTACCTGGATAGAGATGCAAATGACTTATCCCAGTTACCATAAATAATTTCAAACACACGTTTGCGCCTGAGAAATACCATTCCTTTGGTAATGTGATGCGAGACTAAATAGCATAGTTTAACATGTGATATACCTTACATTTTATGAGCATTAATGATAGAATTACACTTGTTATGTGCTTAATGGAGTTTATTTCATGTGTAGGTGAATTGGAAATGGAAACGGAGCTAAAGGGATGCAAATACGTCAAAAATACGCAAAAGGAGACGCCCGGGCAATAGCGGGGCGTTTGCCCCATGAAGCCTGGCCCCCCCA
>ML402002.1:0-14644 GCA_005239525.1 Nicotiana knightiana | reverse complement strand
GATGTACACTGCTCCTGGCTACTATCCATAATATTGGCATATTGAGCGTTAAAAGCTTCAACTAGTTGACTCGTTTGAGCCTCCAAGTTGCGAATAGTTTCATCTTGTCTTTGTACCCGCAGTTGTAACTCCTCATGTTGTTCCATAATGCACTTCATCATATCCTCGAGCCTTTTCAGGTCATCATCACTGAGTTCTTTGTTTCTATTAACTTCACAAGAAAAAGAAGAACCATCAAAGTACGGGGTTGGGGGAAGATAAGAAATATAAGCACAACCCTGAAAGTGACCATCTTGACCACCACACATATCACACTCATTCCACACATAAGATTGAGTTGGTGCACATAACTCGCTCTCGGGAAGATTTTGATAATTTTGCTCTGGGTGGTTTCCTCCATAATATGCATAATGAGGATCAAAAGTAGAATTACCAACATCCAAACTCTCATAATTCCATGATGCCATGTTTTAACAAATAAAACTAAAATAAAGAAAATAAAAATCAAATACTAAAAAAAAAAATCAACTTGAAACCTAATAATATGTACAATTACAGCTACACTTGATAATACCGTTAATTCCCCGGGAACGTCGCCAAAATTTGATTACGCTCAACTATGTCTAATAAAAGACTAAGCGGGCGTTGCAAATATAATCCGGGGTATTATGCCCAGAGTCGATCCCACAAGGAATTTAGGTATCAAGCAAGCTGTTAGAATACTCAACTGTCACTTGATGTTATTTGAATTACTAATACTAAATATTAAAACTAAAGATTAACTACGCTAAGGTGTAAACAATTGTAATAAAGATCTAAGGTTATGGTTTCCCCCGTCGGTGAATTTACTTCTCGGATACTTCATATAGCTTGATTAGTTGTTTCTATCAATCATGAACACTCTATCTACCATAAATCTCTCTCAAGTAATTATGATAATTTACTAGACGCACTCTCTCAAGTTACGCTAGCTAGATTGCATTACAGTTCACTTTAGATTGCACCCGAGGTATCGTTATCTCTAATCCAACCTCTAAACCCTCGGTTATGACTTTCGTCTATACTCCGGGAGTGATGTTGTTCAAACAACTACCTAAATATGCACTCTCTCTCAAGTAGATACATAATAAATAGGCACAGCTAATTGATGGCCATTCAATTAACTACAACAAGAACGTAGTTGAACAAATAGAGATTAATCAACCCATCAGAACTCTATTAATAACACAATAAGTTCATCCTCCAACGGGTTCTACCAAAACCCTAGATTAAAGAAGTTAGCTAAACATGTTCAAAAGAATCAACTCTAAAATAACTTGCATAATGAAACTACAAAGTAATGAAGAAAATCTGTACAAATTGATGTTTTGCCGTCCGTCTCTTCGAATCCCCTGTATGTCTTCTCAATATCCTCAAGTTGTGTTTTAGGGGTCTATTTATATATTTAGGACAAACCCTAAACATGTAGGAGACTTATATTCCAACCAGGAAACACTTAAACTCGTCAAAACTCGGAATTGACCGAAACAGGGGCCTGGCGTTTGGGCCCTGGCGCCTGGCTAACGCCAGGCTAAGGCTGGCGTTTGGGCTCTAACGCCTGGCTAACGCCTGGCTAATGCCAGGCTAAGGCTGGCGTTTGGACTCTAACGCTTGGCTAACGCTAGGCAGGGTCAGACGTTTGGGCTCTGGCGCCCGGCTATAGCCCGGTGCACTCCTCCTCGCCTCTTGAGCGTATTTTCGATGTATTTGCATCCATTTAGCTCGGTTTCCATCTCCGATTCACCTTATGCACATAAAAATGTATTTTTATCATTAACGCACATAAAATGTAGGGCATATAACATGTTAAACCATGAATTCTAGCCTCGCATCAACACTCCTAAGTCCCAAATCACCTAACGAAGCTATCCGAGCCATAAAATACACATATCGAGGTTGTTTACCAATAAGTCAACTCTCAGTTGACTTTTCCAACTCTAAGGCTATTTTTAAAGACTAGGTGACTAAATTCTCATTATAATTATTCCAATTCCGAGCCTACCAACTCTAACACATCAAGAACAGTTTAACCAAGCTATGACGAGGCAATAACAGTAAATATAATTGCAGATTCTACGTAACGACCGACTGGGTCGTTACATTCTCCCCCACTTAAACATACGTTCGTCCTCGAATGTGCCTAGAGTTGTTCCAACACCACCAAAATTGCTGTTTAACCTACCATGCACATATTCAGAGGTGATTCCACGTCACCCTACCCCATATAGGCCTAATAGCACAACACAGTTGAAATTTCAAAGTCCGATCTTGACCCATAAGCCTTAGAACTAAATTTCCACTTCTGAGTCCATTCACAAGATCAAATTTCCACGACTATAAGCTGAAATAGTCTGAACACGCTGTATCAAGCCATATCCGCAAAATTTGTGAAATCACATACTATACCGCATGACTCAACACTCATAGTGATGACTCCTAATCCCAATCGCTGCTTATAACAACCCAATACCGATAAATAACCTCTTATCAAACAAAACCTCGCTATAAAGCTCCGATAGAACTACACCCTACGATATATATAACCAACAATCACAACTCCTCGAACACTGAAAGGTAGCTCATAGATCATTCCAAAACACGAATAAGCTCAATGGCAATCAAATGGTACATCCCTCAACAATAGCAATTTGGGGTCAACAATTCCGACTCAGTGTAGAACACACACCCATACTGGCCTACTAATAATTATATTCCAAATCAACTCCGGTCATCCACAACAGGTAGATAACTCTCCAAAGGTTCATAATGATTGAATCATGACATATACTAACACCTGACTAGCTTTGCTCGCATCCTCGTAGTTAACAACTACAAAAATAATTTGTTCATGAAAACTCCCAGTCTCAAAAACCATGAGGTGCACAAATTACTATATCTGATCCCAATTCCACCACTCAAATATATAACACGCCCCTAATACTTTATCATTCCGCGAGGGATACCCCCATAATTCCTCTGTGTCACCAAGAAACCTTAAATGCCAGCAGTCGATCCAATGAAAGAGCGTTGTAACACCAATGAAGCACCCTCATTCAAACACATTGCCTTAAACACATTGTCCTTTATGAATGTATACTCCCATTCAGCCACCCAATAGTGGTATCCTTTACCTAATCATCTGAAACTGCCAGTTCTGACCTTCCTTCCAGAATTGAACCGTGACCTCACATATGCCACTCTCCACTACACACAAAATACCGCATACGCCATGCAATCCTATGATAAATATGAGGACTTCATGCTCCATTCCTAGCCACAAAAAACTACGTACCCAACTAGCCAAGAACTTTCCATTGATCCCATTTAGAAGCAAAATCACTATACATCACATGTCCCTCACGCTACTGAAAAATATACATTTCTAACCGTGGTAGAAACCATCAAGAACTCCCGAATCACATTTGTACAGCACCAAACCGCCAGGACTGAATCCTTTTAACTCAACCAAGCTACGCATGCCACCAAACTCCAAGAGAATTGCTAAGAAACACCTGTAACAACTCATTACCCTATAAACACCCAAAGAACTAACCATATCCCTTATCATGCCGATCTGACCTACTACCAAGCCGTCCTATTTATCCAAGTTCCTTCTGACTTACCTTCGAATTGATACTTCTTCTTACCATAATACCGCAATTCTCAATCCCGATTCACCACACGAAACCCGAGCATAAAAATATACCGTCTAAGGCTCATAAGCCGCTGAATACTCACTCAATTATCCCCAAATGCACCACATTATAAATACTTACCCTGAAGAGACTTCCTGCAAATTTAAAGTCATTACATTCACTTTCCTGATACTGATGGATAGAATCCATGATAATGCAAATACACCACAAGCCTTGACACATTCCCCGTAAATATCAGTTCTAGCCCTTCTCACACCTTGAAGATCCTCGATCGCTACATATAACCTTGAATCCGTCTGAACCATTCTCGAACGTCATTTACTCTATGCAATTTCAATTACACTAACCAAGTAAACAGAACGACCTGACACTGCTTGTAATCCACATACTATGAAAGTAATCCACACCTTTGAAGCAACAAACACACTCATACATTGCACACTCTACATTTACCAGTACAACTCCATCATACAATGAATTCCACTATCCGTAATACCAACTTGTATCGAAGAAATTTCCATCACCCGAGTCATTCCCAGACTCCACCTCTGTACGTCATAACTGATACACCAACATACCTCGAACTGAAACGAATACAACACATAATCGTGTAATCAACTTATCATTAGCGGACTCCCCCACTTGGCTCAAAGCCAAAGATAAAAAAAAATAATAACTCATGATGCCTACACATTATCACTGCCACCATACTAAGTAACATCAAGTCCACTCGGGTCTTCAGACCCCCAATAGATATAAGGCATGACCGATACACACGGTCCATAACGATAGTATCGCCCACCGGAGTCGAAACATGAACAGACGTAGCTAAAGACTCACATGGCATATTCAGAAAGTGGGAAAAATAAGATGAAACATACGAGTATGTGGAACCAGGGTCAAGCAAAGCTAAAGCATCAGTGTGACAAACTGAAATAGTACCTGTAATCACCGCATCTGAGGACATAGCATCAGGCCTAGGCGGAAGTGCATAAATACGTGGTTGGACTCCACCTGCCCGACCTCCCCCTCTAGGGTGGCCTCTAGCTGCCTGACCACCACCCCTGGCTGCCTGAGTAGGTGGTGAAGTGACTGGGGCTGAAGTCGAGGGCTGAACCCTCTGTTGAGATGAACTACTAGGACGACGGGGACACTACCTCCACTCATGTCGGAACTCTCCACACTCATAACAATCACCTGGAGCTGGAGATGAAAACTGGCGAGAAACCCTGCCACCATGATAATCACTAGACGAACCATGCATAGAAGAACCCTGATAAGATGATGCTCGGGCGGAGCTCTGAGCTGGAAGGGCAGTAAAAGATGAACGTCTCTGATTAGAACTGCGAGGACCCTGCCCCGAAGATACACCACTGTAAGCTAGGCAAACTGGCTGTGGAGGTCTAAATGGATGACCTCTGCTGTGCTGAAACTACCCTCTAGAAGGGGCACCACTGAAGCTACCTGATCCCCGAGGTCTCTTAGCCTCCCTCTCCTCACGCTCTTTCCTACGAACCGACTCAATGTCCCGAGCTATGTCAACAACCTGCTCAAATGTTGCTCCAGACACCCTCTCCCTGGTCATCAAAATCCGAAGCTGATACGTGAGACCATCTACAAACCTCCTGATATGCTCCCTGTCAGTAGGGACTAACTCCAAAGCATGTCTAGCCAACTCGGAAAACCTCATCTCGTACTGAGTAACTGACAACTCTCCCTGGCGCAACTGCTCAAACTATTTGCACTTCTTCTCTCTGTGGGACTGAGGAACATACTTCTCCAAAAAGAGCGTGGAGAACTGCTGCCAGGTGAGTGGTGCTGAACCAACCGATCACGCCTCTCGAATGACTCCCACCAAGTAAAAGTAGCACCAGCAAACTGAAATGTAGCAAATGAGACCCCACTGGTCTAAAAAATACTCGCAGTATGTAGTATCCTCTGGCACTTATCTAGAAACCCTTGGGCAACCTCGCCCTCTGTACCGCTGAAGGTCGGAGGCTGAAGTCTGCTGAACCTCTCCAGCCTGTGCTGCTCATCCTCAGGCATAACAGGGACCACATAGTCCTGAACTGGGGCAACCGGATGGGCTGGGACTACCCCTGGTGCCTGAATACCCTGTACAACCTGCTTAGGTGTCCGGGCAGCTGGAGTTTGAACGCCTCCCCCGGCCTGAGTTGTAGTGGCAGTAGTAGACATAGCGACTGCCTGAGCCAAACTGGTACACACCGTCAATATCTGAGCCACAGTCTCCTGAAGACCCGAAATAACCAGAGGCACTGCCGGTGCCTGAGCCTGCCCCGCTGGAGCACCATCGGCGGGAACCTGATCCTGAACGATAGGGGGATCCTGTGGTACTGTCCCGACTGCTACACAGGCTGGTCCCCTAACTCCACCATGGCCCCGACCCCTTGCGGGTCTGGCCGGTGTCTAGTCACCTTGCTCGGTATTGCGTCTCCTCACCATCTGTGAGAGAATGAAACAACATGAGTTTAGATTTCAAGAATCAATAGATTGGCACGAAAGAGTTCAAGAAAATGAGATTTTTCCTAAAATTCTGCAGCCTCTCGAAGATAAGTACAGACGTCTCCGTACCAATCCGCAAGACTCTACTGAACCTGCTCATGACTGTTGAGTCCTATGTAACCTAGAGCTCTGATACCAACTTGTCACGACCCCAAATCCTAACAGGTCGTGATAGCACCTATCGTGGAACTAGGCTAGCCAACCATTACATAACTACCCCTCCGTTCTATTATAATGTTTCAATAATCAATAACAAGCAACAACAAAGCATAAAATAATTTCTTTAAGTCTTTACAGCCCAAAAATAATCTAACATTCTAAACATTTCTCCTAAGACTGGAGTCAACATGGCCACGAGCATCTAAGAAATAAAACTAACTCTGATAATGTCTTAATCAATGTCTATGAAATAAATACTAATACTAATAAAGGAAGGGAAATGGAGAAGCTGCGGACGTTGAACAACTACCTCGAAATCCCGTAAGCTACTGAATACGAATGAAGACAGCTACTATTCCGAATCGGTACCTGGATCTATGCACAGAGGCACAAGGAGTAATGATGAGTACGCCAACTCAGTAGTAACGAAAATACATCACAATTTGAGAGATACGAAACACACATCACAGATACACCAATTCACAAAAAAATAAATAGAAAAACACCAAGTCTCCATAAAGTATACATCAAATACATAAGTTCGAAAACCAATTTCCATAAATCCTTTGAAACAAGGATAATTTCAATATATCTCAGTAAAATCAGTTTGAAAAAAAAACGAAGTGAATCACAATTAAAAACTTAGTAAAATCATCATAAATCTGCCCCTCGGGCGATAATCATTTCTCGTAACAATTTCCCTCAGCACCTCACCATCACTCAGTATCAGCCCAGCGGGCAACCTCACAGTCACTCAGTATCAGCCCAGCAGGCAACCTCACAGTCACTCAGTATCAGCCCAGCAGGCAACCTCACAGTCACTCAGTAGGTACCTGCGCTCACTGGGGGTGTACAGACTCTGGAGGGGCTCCTACAGCCCAAGCGCTATAACAAGCCGCATCACTGCATAAATCACTCACAATATTGGCTCTCGGCCAACCACATCATGGCATAAATCACTCACAATATTGGCCCTCGGCCTCTCTCGTATCATAAAATCCTCACAATATTGGCTCGCAACCTCACTCAGTCAGACACTCTCAACATGCCACTCGGGCCATCATTATACTGGGTTCTCGACCCAAAACAGTGTTTCATTTTTTTCCAAGAAATAATATCAAAATACTCTGAGTGTCAAAACAATTATCAATAAAAGACTGAGTGAAATCATAACAGATCAAGTGAGGAAAATAGTAAAAACAGCCCCCAAGGGGTAAACAGATCGGCACTAGGCCCCAAACATGGCTTGCAACCCAAATTATATCAAATTATATCAATGATATAAAGCATAGGCTTTAAAAATCGGGTTCGCAACTCAATAGTTGCGTAAAAAGGAATATATTTCCAAATTTCTAATCTTTGCATTCCAGAATCCGTGAAAGGATGCAACTTCTGGGGTTTCATATCCTCAGGACAGGATTTAAAGACATTATTTACCTCAAACTAGCCTGAAAAGCTACTCTGCAACCCGCTTGCCTCTCAAATCAACTTCCGAGCGCTCCAAATCTACCAAGTTCAGATTTTTATCATCAAATTATGCTTAAGGAATGAATTCCATTTGAAAAGTACCAAATTTAGCTCAAAACCCGAATTTAACCAATACCCGACCCCTGGGCCCGCGTCTCGGAACTCGACAAATTTTATACCAAAATATTCTCCATCATCTCACAAGTCCGTACATATAAAGAACGCTAAAATCGGAGTTCGTTTTACCCCTCAAATCGATCCCTAAAGGTATCAAAATCTCAAGCCCTAACCCCATCTTTTTCTACTGATTTTCATGAATTAAACACTGATATTATGTTCCTTAATCACATATAATCAAGTTTTAGGGTCAAAAATCCTTACCTCAATGAAGCACAATGATTTCCTCTCTTCAAAATCGCGTCTAAGCTCTTTTCCCGTTAAAAAATGGTGTTAAAAGGTTTAATGGTCGCAGAGGGTTTAATTATATACTGCCCAGGGATTCCTTCATCGCGATCGCGGAAAGACCCACGCGATCGCGAAGAGCAATCACTGACCCCCGATTTTATTCACTGCGATCGCGACACATGCCCTGCGATCGCGATGCTTAAACCTCCTAACCTATGCGATCGTGACCAGCTCTATGCGATCGCATAGAGTAATTTCCAATGCCTCGCTGCCACTCTAGATTCTTCTATGCGATCGCGACTCTGGACCCGGGATCGCGATGCACAGTCTCACTACTCTACGCGATCACATCCCTGACCCTGCGATCGCGAAGAACAATTTCACCCTTTCCACCAACAAGCCTACGCGATCGCGAATGTTTCCCTGCGATCGCGTATAAGGACACCAGCAACAGAACACCAAATTTTTCAGCATATTCCTAAGGCCAAAAATGCCCGTTAACCACCCGATATCAATCCCGAGCCCCTCGGGACCCCAACCAATTCTTATCAACACCTCATAAATGATCATTCAAACTTAGTTGCACTCTTAAAACATCAAAACACTAAAATCACATCGGATTCAAGCCTAAGGACTTTGAAATTTCTAAAATCCATCAACGATGCCGAAACTATCCAAAACAACTCCGATTGACCTGAAAATTTTGCAGACACATCCAAAATGACATTAAAAACCTATTCCAACTTCCGAAATTCCATTCCGATCCCGATAGCCTATTTTCCACTGCCGACTGGAAATCACCAAAAATTATCTTTCGCCAATTGAAGCCTAATTCTACACCGATCCTCACAAAAATATTCCGAACACATTCCTAAGTCCCAAATCACCTAACGAAGCTATCCGAGCCATAAAATTTGCATTCCGAGGTCGTTTATTAATAAGTCAACTCTCAGTTGACTTTTTCAACTCTAAGGCTATTTTTGAAGACTAAGTGACTAAATTCTCATTATAATTATTCCAATTCCGAGCCTACCAACTCTAACACATCAAGAAAAGTTTAACCAAGCTATGACGAGGCAATAACAGTAAATATAATTGCAGATTCTATGTAACGACCGACCGGGTCGTTACAGTAAAATACTAAAGTTGTTACAATAGCTCTTGCATACACCCACAAGGTATAACCAAACGACATAACACATTATCCATATGCCTATAGCATCAACTTTGACCATAATAGCTGCCCATTACCAAGCCTGGTTACGTCAAACAAACTCGTATCAATTAGAACCTTGTTCCAAAACTTCATAACGCTGAAAATAATGCAAGAAACACCCGAAACTCATAACTACTCATCCGACCAACAAGCCACATCGAACGCCACCCATACACATTCATCGCAATCCAAACCCAACAAGCACAACTCGAATATGACTGAATATGGAAAGAGAAACACATAAGAGAACTATCAAACAAGTCTGACAGGCACAACCCCTTATCTGTACCATACGACGAATCCATTCTACAACTGAAAATCAAAACATATGAATTAATCATAAAGATTTCATCCTAATATAGCTCCACCGTGGCACGTGGTCCGGTTCAAACATATCAAGCCACACGAAAACGCGAGCATCCCATCCTCAACTCTGAATCACAAGTATAATATACATCACACCAACTGTAACCTTCCACTAACTCATTTTCGCGAAACAAAATCACAACACGTAACGGGCTCCCCATACTTGTAGAACACCCAAATCACAAGTTGGCCCAAACCATCCAGAATTCATATCAGAACCTATGGTATTAACTAAGAAAAATTTCACCCCAGTCTCATGACCTACAATAGCAACCCAACCAGAACGATAGACACGGGCTATCACAATAGAATTCCCCAACTGGCGTGTACACATGGACACAATACAAGAATCACAAACACAACCATATTTGAAGCAAGGTGGGATGAATCTTAACAATACATGGGACTAGATCGAAATAGCACAAATACATCTCTATAATCAACCGAAATCATACATGTAATGATATCATCTGGTGCATCGGCCTCTGCCCAGAAAGAGCATAACAATGGGCCCAACCTCACCCTCTAGGATGACTTCTACCCGCCTGACCTCCACCCTAGTTGACGGTGCAGGTATAGCCACAACTGGAGCGAAACTCATAGCCTGGATACCCCACTGTGACACATCTGTCCGGAGTCTAGAAGAATCTCTCACCATGTGGCTAGTATCCCCACACTCGAAGTAACTTCTCCGCTTGTGGTTGTGGAAGCTGTCCGGTATGGGTACTTTGGGACCCATGGATATCTGAAGCACCAGTGAAGCCTGAAGTGAAAACTGAACTGGATGACCCACAAATCCTCTATCATGACGCACCCTGCCTCCAAAATAGGGATCGGTATATCCTCCCGGTCCACAAGGCCTCTTAGCCTCCCTGTCCTCTCTCTCCTGGTCCCATATACTGTATAATCTGCGAGCGATCTCTACAACCTGTTGAAATGGAACATCCATCTCCAACTCCAACTCCCGAGCCATGATGAATTGGATACCATAGCTGAGCCCCTTGATGAACCTACATACTCGCTCTCTAACTGTAGAAACCAAAGAAAGTGCATGTCTGGACAAATCACTGAAGAACCTCTCTTCAAACTCCGCGCGCCATGCATCCCAAAGGGTCTGGGGAATAATCTCTCTTAAGAACCTCTCTGAGAACTGAGTTCATGCAAGTGAAGATGCATCGGCTGGGCTACCCTCCTCGTAAACCCACCACCACTGATATGTTGCTCATGACAACTGGAATATAGTAAAAACAACTCCGCTCGTCTCCACAATACCTATGGTGCAGAGAATACGGTGGCATTTCTCTAGAAAATACTGTGCATTCTCTGAAGCTAAGTCACTAAAAGTAGGAGGATGATACTTCCTTGAACCTCTCAAGTCTAAGCTTCCCCTCCTCAGATGCCACTCCTTAACCTCGAGCTGAACTGGAACAATAGGTTGCGGTGGCAAACCTCCGAGAATTGATCAACCTGGACCCTCTGCTTTGGAGTACGAAGACCGGGAGTATGAGCTCCTCCCCAGCCTGTGAAGTAGCTGGTACAACTGGAATCAATCCCGCTTGAGCCAATCTACCAAACATGCTCAAGAACTGTGCTACAGTCTCCTGAAGTCCAGGGGTGGTAACAGGCGCCTCCGGTGCCTGTTCCCCAACCAGAGCTACTGGTGGCTCCTCAGCTGCTTCTCTAACATGTGCTCTATCTGTAGCAAGTTCTCCTCCTCGACCTCTACCCCGGCCCCTAGCAACACCGGCTCTAGGGGAAGCGTCATCAGTAAGTGCAGCTCGTGTTCTCATCATTTGGGAGAGAATAGAATAACAAAGGCTCAAACTCCAAAATCAATACAACCGCACGATATGAATGAAATAACTGAAGTTTCCTATCAGTTTCGTAGCCTCTCGAAGATAAGTACAAACGTCTCTGTGCCGATCCGTAAGACTCTACTAAACTTGCTTATGACTCGTAGAACCTATGAACCTAGAGCTTCGATACCAACTTTTCACGACCCAAAATCCCTCCTTAGGAGTCGTGATGGCACCTAGTCTCTAGGACTATGTAAGCCTAACACTTACTGAATTAATAAAAGGTTTTAACCAATAAACTATTAAACATGACCTTGGAATTTTCTATATAAATCCAACAATCCAAAGTAGATATATAATATCCTAAAATCGGTAGTACAAGTCATAATCTCTAAAAATTATCTATATATAACTGCTCTAGAATAGAAATAAATAGTACAAAGTAAACTTCAGAAGGTGACTCCGAGGCATGCGAACGCGACGATAGGTATACCTTGAAGTCTCCGCCGCAACTCACGATCAACTAACTAATGACCTGCGTGCTCTGAAGTACCTAGATCTGCACAAAAATGTGCAGCAAGCATAACATGAGTACACCATAGCGGTACCCAGTAAGTAGTAAGACTAACCTCAGTGGAGTAGTGACGAAGAACAATCAAGACACCTACTAGACATAATAACCTATACAAGTATGAATATAAAACTAACAGAGAACAATATACATCTAAACATGGTAAAAATAATATTACAATACATTCAATAAGATCTAGAAGCAACAATTAACAACAAGGAACAAACAAGTAATAACGGGTTAGGGCATTCCCTATTATGAGCCTATTCCGATCAGAAATAAACTAGTTGTTTCTCTTTGGTCGGCCGGCTTGTTGCCGTAAAGTAAGTAGAATACAGTTAAAGTCCGGTGAAACCAAGTAAAAGAAAAGAAGTAACAACCTAATAAAATAACCGCTTTCAGACAAGTTTTATATGAGAATTTCCCCGAGGTACCACACCTCATAATCACATATCACGGGTCCCAATCATAAATCCTAATCACTTGGCATCTAGTGTATTACAAATCACAACTACATGGATAACTCACGTGCAGCACGGATAACTCGAGTGCCAATACCATTAATCCCTCATATCTGCATGGACAACTCACGTGCTAAGAGAGTAATAATATCTTATACTCGCACGGACAACTCACGTGCTAACAGTAACAATATTTCTTAATGGTACGGACAACTCACGTGCTAACGGTGCAACTCACGCACAGAAGGCAGGTATACAGGAATACATGTAAATGATCAGTAAACATAAAGATTCATCTTCTTGAACTGATATGAGTGACTAATTACGATGTATGCTTGTGCAAGTGTTCTATCACAGCTCGAGTCAACAAGTAAGAACAGAGACAACAAATGACACATAAGGAAAAACACAAGAAAAACGTATTATGCATGACTCGCACAAGGTAGGAACATAACTACACAATTATCATCAATAACAATGCCCCTAAGCCGTCACAAGTCATCACAAATCATCCCCGACATGCCCCCTGTCTCACCGCGTGCGCAATAATAAAGTAAATGCTCGCCTTGTCTCGCCACACGCACATATAATCATCCCACCTTGTCTCGCCACATGCAAAAACCTACATATATAGCCCACTTCGTCACGTTGCATGTGCAAACATCAATAATAACAATAGAACGGATAACTCACGTGGGAACACCCCTAAAATCCTCTCAACAATATCACAGGTGCCAAAAACATAACAATACAATATAACAACTCGCACAAGATGTGCCCACATGCCATAATATTTTCTCAAAACAATTCCAATACCACAACCACACATAGCCCTCGACTCATTAACACTGAGTACAACTGATGCGAGGCTAGAATTCGTGGTTTAACATGTTATATGCCCTACATTTTATGTGCGTTAATGATAAAAATACACTTTTTATGTGCATAATAGAGTCTATTTCATGTGTAGGTGAACTGGAGATGGAAACCGAGCTAAATGGATGCAAATACATCGAAAATACGCTCAAGAGGCGAGGAGGAGTGCACCGGGCTATAGCTGGGCGCCAGAGCCCAAAAGCCTAGCCCTGCCAGGCGTTAGCCAAGCGTTAGAGTCCAAACGCCATCCCTAGCCTGGCGTTATCCAGGCGTTAGAGCCCAAACGCCAGGCCCCTGTTTCGGTCAATTCTGAGTTTTGACAAGTTTAAGTGTTTCCCGGTTGGAATAGAAGTCTCCTACACGTTTAGGGATTGTCCTAAACATATAAATAGACTCCAAAAACACAATATTAGCGAGGATTGGAAGGCAGCCGAAGGATTCAAAGAGAAGAAACCATTGAAGTGACAAAACATTGATTTTTGCNGTTTTGATTGGTTGATTAATCTCTATTTGTTCAACTACGTTCTTGTTGTAGTTGATTGAAGGGCCCTCAATTAGCTGTTCCTATTTATTATGTATCTACTCGAGAGAGAGTGCATATTTAGGTAGTTGTTTGAACAACATCAATCTCGGAGTATAGACGAAATTCATAACCGAGGGTGTAGCGGTTGGATTAGAGATAACGATACCTCGGGTGCAATCTAAAGTGAACTGTAATGCAATCTAGCTAGCGTAACTTGAGAGAGTGCGTCTAGTAAATTATCATAATTACTTGAGAGAGATTTATGGTAGATAGAGTGTTCATGATTGATAGAGACGATTAATTAAACTATAAGAAATATCCGAGAAAGAATTCACCAACGGGGGAAACCAAACCTTAGACCTTTATTATCATTATTTACAACACATTGTTAGTAATTGCTAGTTTATTATTATTGTCAGTAGAATTAGTAAAACATCACCAAGTTATATTAAAAAGTCTTGAGAGAATTGATTAAGTAAAAGTTGCATATTTCTTACGAATTAATTGATACGTAAATTCCCTCTGGGATCGACTCTGGGCGTAATACCCCGGATTATATTTGCAACGCCCACTTAGTCTTTTATTA
>ML401995.1:0-13827 GCA_005239525.1 Nicotiana knightiana | reverse complement strand
GAAGAACCTGGTTCTTCTTGGTGTTCCAACTTCTACAGTTTACAGAAAAGTAATTGCAGAATTTAAAGAACACAACAATTTTTACGTGGAAAAACACCTGGCTCAAAGGTGAAAAAAAAACCACGACCTATTTCCAAGTAGGATTTTCCCAAACTCTTCACTATATCAACGAGCCAAACAACATTTACAAAATAAACTCTTTTGTAAACCTAAGGACTAACTCTAATCCCTTTGTGGCAAACTATCCTCAAGCTATTTGCGACAAACTTCAAGTTAACTATAACTTGAACACTCAGTACCTATTACAATTTCTTCTAGATAAACCTGAAAGGTACAATTTCTAATCACCTACTACAAATAAACTAGACTAAAAACAACAGATGGAACTGGTTCTTCTAGCTGGTTCAAGTAGCTTTTGTCTCGCACAAGGATTTTGCTTGCCAAATTGCTTTGGTAATTTTGCTTTCAGTTCTTTTTTCACTTCTGTATTTGTGCCTTATTTTTTCAGCAGGAATCTTCAACAGTTAATAGAGTCAGTAGTTGAGACGTTGTTGTTTAGTTCTAATACAACTCTTCCTTGGTGGAAGAGTTTGAGTTTATCTCAACTTCCTTGATCTATATTCTGTTCTACCTGAAATCAAACTCCATCTTTTTATCAATTTGCAACCTTTTCGCTTAGGAGATAACCTCTTAGTTCTATATAACCTCTTAGTTCACAGATATTGTTTATCTCATGTGCATGGACGCTTCTCGTGCCAATGGGTCTATTTGACTATGTTTTCCCTGATGGACCTGGTTCAACTGGGTTGACATTTGTCAATCTTCAAAACCATTCAATGACTTGATTCAACAATGACTTGATTCAACAAGGAGCGACTTTGCGCAACTCAGTCCAGGCAAAAGAGTTATGCCGACCGTAAAGTTCGTGATGTGGTATTCATGGTCGGAGAGAGGTTATTGCTTCGGGTGTCACCTATGAAAGGTGTCATGAGATTTGGGAAGAAGGGCAAGTTGAGCCATAGATATATCAGACCATTTGAGATTCTTGAGAGAGTGGGTGAGGTAGCTTATAGACTTGCGCTGCCTCCAGGGTTAGCCTCAGTTCATCCGGTATTTCATGTGTCTATGCTCTGGAAATATCATGGTGACCCATCCCACGTGTTAGATTTCAACTCTGTCCAGTTGGACAAGGATTTGATTTATGAGGAGGAGCTGGTGGCCATTCTAGACCGGTAGATTCGTCAATTGAGGTCAAAGTGTTACCCTTCAATTCGAGTGCAGTGGAGAAGTCAGCCTGTTGAGGCAGCTACTTGGGAGTCCGAGTCGGACATGCAGAATAGATATCCCCACTTTTTCGCATATATATATATATATATATATATATTATATATAGTGCATGAGCATCAACAAGTATTTTCTATAATTTTTTAAGGTTTTAATCATTATTCCCGCGTTTTATTACATAAACAATTATTAATTGCATCACAAATAATTTAATTATGATTTATTATCTAATTTTTACCGTTTTTTATTCATATCAAGCTTTAAACGTTTTATTTATAATTATATTTGCATCTTTAGGCTATAATTGCGATAATTTTGCAATAATAGCACATATATGCATAATTACATTATTTATACAGAAAAAATGGCTTTTTATATTTTTATAATTTTAAGTAATTATTTTAAATCATTTTCATATACAAATGACATTTTTATTATTTATTAATTATTGTAATAAGTTATTTTACTAATTTAAATTGGTATTTAAAACCTAGCCCCTTTTCTTAAATTAATTTCGGACTTAACCTAACGCATTACCCCAGCCCAATACTCCATATCCAATACCCATGCCCATCAAACCCAAACCCATACCGGTCCAAGCCCCGACGCAATTCCCCCTTTTAGATCCTAGCCGTTGATCTCTAAAGATCAACAACTCTTAATCACTCCCCCCCTTTGAACTAATCACCTCCCTAACCCTAATTCATTTACCACCTACCCACCGCCCTCAAGCACTCTCGTCTCTCCCTCCCCTTTTCTCTTCTCAAACCCTAATCTGCCGTCACTCCATTTCCCCTTGATTCCTGCCCAGAAATGGAATCACTTAACGATTTCTTACCATATTTGGTCCTATTTCTTTATCGGCTACTCATCTTTGGTGTAACTTGAATTTCTTGCCTCAAATGGAAAGCCTATCTTTGGAGATTCGAACCAAATATGGTTCAAAACCTCTTATCTGTTGGTTATTTCTGTCTGTGTTCATCCCAACCTATGTGAGTACGAATATTTTCGTATCTTTCAGTTAGGGTTTTCAGTCTTTGGTTCGAACCAGATTTGGTTATATTTTAGTTTGTTTTAATGTTATTCTTCGTCTATATTTACTTTGTTACTCATCAATCCGCCTATTTTTCCTTAAATATTTTACTTATCTAAAACTAGGGTTTTAACCCTCTTTAATCGGACCATATTTAGTTTAATCTTATGTTTTTATTTAATAATTCTCCGCCTATACATTTTTATTAAAATAGATGATGCCTTTTGTTTATTACTCTACCAATTTGTGTTTACCTAAAATTAGGGGTTTTTCAGATCTTAGGACGATTCTGTTATCTTTTAAAACTACTGTCTAGGTTCATTATGTGATTATTGTGCTGATTTTATAGTTTACATTTTTGAATATTCTCTTGTCTACCTTATGTACCTTGTTTTCTCCACTAATTTTATGGTTTACCCCAAAATTAGTGTTTTGAAATCTTTTATTGAGATTTTAATCTTTCCTTTCTTGTGTGGTACTGATATTTCCTTATTTTGTTTGATTTACCATGTTCTCACTATTTCCTTACCTTATTTGATTTGGCATTTGGCTGTTGATTGGTTATGTGTAATACTTTCCTTAATCTAATTAGTACTTGCCTGATTATACGCTGTTATATTCTGCTAATTGATTGAACCTGGCTTCAATTGATTCTAGAATTATTTTCATTTCTTATTTATGTACGATTGATTTATTATCTTATTTGTCTGCCTAATTGAGTACTATTTAAACTCTTTCTTCTTCTCCCCTTTGGGACAAACTCAAACTCTCACTAAAACTTAAGCTCTCTCTCTTGTTCTCTTGTGTTCTGATTTCTATGCTAAGCGTATCTTGTTTTGGCCGGCTAAAATCCAAGACCAAATTACTCTAGAACTTAACTGCTATTGCACATTTACTTGCTTTCTTCTCAACTGGTATGCCCTAACACTTGCAATTTCATTATCTATGTTTGCTTGACTAGCCTGTTTCAATTTCCATTATGACTCTATCCTCTATATGATTCTATGACTTCATTTAGCAATTGTTAACTTAGGACTAAGTTATTTGAATAATATGAATCCCTCAAAAGTTAGTTTAAGGTTTAGTCTGTTTCACTAATCCTACACCTGTTCTGAACTTTGCAAGACACTATGAATATGTAATCAATCAATTTGTTGCTTAACTCCCCTGCCCTGCCTGTTTATTTCATGTATCTGGCCAACTCAATTGTTTTGCCTAACTGCTTCTGTGATAAGTAATAGTCTAATATTTAACTTCACTAGACTTCAATTTATTTGAGCTATGTGTTTGAGCATGAATTCTGTTTGTTTTCTTGGTGCAATTCTGCCTGCAACTCTATGTTCTGAATCCTGTTTCTTCTGAAATCCAATTGTTTTTAAACCTGCAGATTCTCCCTTTTATGTACTGATTTTAAAACCCCACTCCTAGTCCTTTAGGTTCTCAACCACCCCAGTGTGAGCACCGCCTAGGGTCCACATGAGACTCCTTTGAACTCTGACACACTGGGAATTGGTTTTCCAATCTCTTGAACTATCTTCTGGATGTGGTTCTAGTGTGAGCATTGACCTGGGTCCCCTGAGGCCCTTGGGAACTTCGACACATTGGAAACCTGGTTCTAATGTACTATGAATCCCTATGATGTGCTGTTGTTATGGTTGTAGGCCTGGTTCCCAGGTTTATTTGGGTCTATGAAGGCTCTCTATAGTGTAACTATTACCATTATGTAATTCATTTGATATTCTGGGCTGTAATAACTCTAGAATAATAGATTTGGGGATATTTAGTAAAGCTGGGGGTTTTTACTTATATCTTTTGTTAGAACCGGGTATAAATCCTGCCTATAGGGTTTAATTATGCTGAGTAAACGGTATGAGTACTATACTGTGTTTAGAAATCCTGCCTATAGGACTTTCATGATCGTTTTGATTCTGTGTTTTTACATTTGCATACTAGAGATCCTGCTTATAGGTCTTTCGTTTAATTCTGTACATTAGAAATCCTGTTCATTGGATCTATACATGTTTTCAACAAATGTGCATTAGCAGTCATGCCTATAGGACTTTGTTGTTTGAGATAATTATCTTTCCTGGCAATCTGTTTAACTTATACCCATATACAGTTAATAGATATCATGCCTATAGGAGTAAAAATCAGTTTTAAACTTAGAGATCCTGCCTATAGGGTTTATATCAATCTAGTTAATAGATATCACGTCTATAGGACTAAAAATGAGTTTTAAACTTAGAGATCCTGCCTATAAGGTTTAAGTCAATTCAACATTTAGAAATCATGCCTATAAGGTTTAAGTCAATTCAGCATTTAGAAATCATGCCTATAAGGTTTAAGTCAATTCAGCATTTAGAAATCATGCCTATAGGATCCTGTTGGTCGATTCTGAATTCATTCTCTATTGTCAATCACTTAGGCAATATATCTGTAGGACTTAATAATGATTCTGGCTTTATAATTGTGACATATTACTGCCTGAAGTTCCCATATTCATGCTGAATAAAATCAGTAGGCAAACAACATATTTCAACACTCGCCTTAATAAACTGTCTCTGCACTCTGTTTTCTTACATAGATATCCTGCCTATAGGATCCTAAAGTTAATAATGTTTGCTGATTCAATTGCGTGCTTTTGTTGTCTATGTGTGGAGGTCAATGTGAGCCCATACTTGTTCCTTATCTAAAAGTCCTATTTGTTTTTGTTTGTCGCCTAGATTTCACATTTTTAAGTATTATAGGTTGGTCTAGAACTATCCCAAATAGAGGTCCTAATACCTCTAGGTCCATAGGCAAGGGACAGGTAGTGAACGCATAAGGAACGGGCTATAATCTACAAGAACGGTTAGGTAAAAACTTAAAGATAGTAATTGGGTAGTAAGGAGATGATAGTGCGTGCGCTAATTCTATGAGTAACACCTCGACTTGAAGGAGTTACAAAGTTTTGTATGGAATGATTCTATAGGCTAAAAAACATAGGACCCTCCCCCCCGTACTCTTGTTTAAAATAAATTGAATATGGTATTTTTCCAAATTGCTTTCTTCCATTTTAGACTAATTCTCTTAATTTAAGTTTGACCGAGACCCACCATTGTGGACCTCAAGGGGTGCCTAACACCTTCCCCTTAAGATAATTTGAGCCCTTACCCAATCTCTGGTGATGTAAAATGATTCTATGAGTTAATTGCTCTAGGTCCCCCAACGCACCTTAACCCGTTAGGTGGCGACTCTTCCAATTCCTTACCCATCCCAAAAAGAGGAGTTGTCCCAAAAAAACGTCGAAACCCCAATTTCGTGAGGAAAAGGGTAAGCGACAGCATGGCGAATCTGCTGGGGATATTTTTAGGCTCTTACCCTAACGAACCTGATTTTGTGAATTAGTCTTTAAGCATGCCTTTATTGTTCCGTTAATACTCGCATACCCTTTCTTTTTCCCACTTTATGTGAATTTATTTGCCTATCTTTAGCCATTTACGATTTCTCTTTCCTGTTTTATTACTCTTTACTATGGAAACTGACTGGTCTCCTTGTTTTTCTTTCTTAACGCCTTACAATTATTAAATACTGCATTTATCATTTTTCATCATGCAAATACTTGACAACGTGTTATTTTCTGTTGCATAAATCATGCTCAACATCATATTCCACTCATGCGTAATTAATACCATAGCAACACTTGATGAGTGTCTGCAATCTTCCTATATATCACCCTTTTGAATTTGGAAAGGCTTATTTGCGGTAAAACTAGTCGATCAGTGGTGCAGTCGACAATTCTGTACCTTACCCCTCAAGTTGTCTGCTTGAGGGTACCAGTATAGACCTCTGTAGTAACCTTACTCTGATTATAACTGTACATGTATCATGATTAAACCTAGCCTAGGTTAATATGTTGTCCACATAATAACCCTTTAAGAAAAGCCTTGTCCAAAGTCCACAGGGGTTTCCATAATCCCAACGGACGCAGCCACAATATGTGCATTAATTTGGAGAAATAAGTGCCAACATGCTAATCATTAATGTGTAACTAGTCGAATCTGGAGGGAAAAAGGTCTAACCTTATTTGTTTTGCAAAAAATTAGGCACGAAGTCCCCAGGTTCGGCATGGTCCGTAACATACCACCATTGTTGCTAGATTGGTGGGAAGACCTTCCATCCAGCGACAAAAAGCATGTGAAAAAGGTCTTGGGAAACTTACCTTCCTTATTAGATATCCAACCAAACAACATGTTGATCGAAGCTACCACTATGTTCAGGGACAGAGAAAGGGCCGTGTTCCGTTTTGGCAACATAGAAATGACCCTTCTTTTGGAGGAAATAGGGGAATTCGCTGGACTACCTAGGGACAGTCCCGGTTTATGGTGCCGAAAAATCGCATTCCCAAAGGGTTTCTGAAAATGATGGGTTTAAGAAAGAATGATGACTTGGTGTGTCTGAAGAAGTCCTACATACCTTTCGACTTCCTGTATGAATGATACGTTCACAACAAATCCTATCATAGCTTTCATGACGAGTTCTCCATCACTTTCTTGGGTTGGATTCATCGCAGGGTTTTCGTGTTCATTGTCTGCTTCTTGGTATGATAGTGTTCCCAAGCAAAATGGACAGAATTCACACCAGAGTGGCCATGGTAACCAAGGCCTTAATGGAGGGAATTGAGGGACAAACATATACTAGTATCACTATGATTATAGCAAACATATATCGGGCTTCGGATCGCTGCTAGAAGGGGTTCAAACACTTCAAGGGTTGTAATTTTCTACTACAAATTTGGTTGCTAGAACATCTCTAGAGAGGTCAATACCGCCAAGGGTTTCCACGAAGGCCGTGGAATGATCACATAGCTTTTCATCACCCCAAGAGAATGAACTTTATCCCAGACAGGTTTGCTCAACCGGAGAATGCTACAGAATGGGTGCAATTTTTCGACAACTTGACTGAGGACCAGGTCCAATGGATGTTCGAATGGTTCCTAACTAGTGTGTTCATCATCAGATCTAGGGATGTTATGCACTTGGTGTTGATCGGGTTAAGGGCATACACCCTTATGTTGCTATCAGGGTCATGAGACAAGCTGGTAGAAAGCAAGTCATACCGCGAGTCTCCAAAATGAGTCATTACAGGGAGTATTTTCAAGATGATGACATCCCATATAAATGTGAAGCTCAACATATGTGGCACCTGAAGATTATTGTGGAAAGGGAAACCATCGAGCCAGACCGATATCACGCAGGGCATGTGCACTTTTACCCATCATTGTTAGAAAATAGCATAGCAGGAATAGTTGAGCTGGGGATCAAACGAGGAAACAGGGTCATAGATGAAGTTGCTGAAGCACAGGTGAAATACAATAGACTGCGCAAAAGAGTTCACGAGTCTAAGGACGAGCATCTGGAGTAACAGCAGACTGATATGGAACTGATCAATGAATGGAGGGAAATGGCTACTAGGTCGAATGAAAGGCTGCAATATCTGGAATAGGGTCTGATGAAGCTGGAAGGGAAAATGAGGAAAAGAGTCGTAGACTTCCAGAATGCTGAGGGTAGCGAAGACCTGCTGCTGGACATGCGCGACCTGGGGAACCTGATCGATGGAGCCAAGAGAATCAAGCCTGGAGAAGGTCCCTCTAGGACCAAGTAGATTAGGTTTACTTGTTCTAAAATTACTTTTCAAATATAATAAGGCCAAGTGCTATTAGTGACTTATCTTATTTAGTGTCGTTTTAGATTTGTCTTATTTATTACATTAATGAAATGAGGAAATCATTGGCATTAAAATTCTTCAAATTTACTTGTCTCTAGGCCTACCTCGGGCACAACAAGGCTCCCAAATTAGGACACGAATTTACATCCCCGCAATATGTGTTTAAATACTGTAAACATTTTTTTCAGAACTCTCACTGACTTGGTTACCTTTTGTTTTTCCTTCCTTTTCCTTCTTTTTCTGATTATTCCCATTCCCCAAGGTTGGTTCGCGCATAGTGGCATCATCATCTTACCGTACCAGATCCAGAGGCCCTCCACCACCTCCTCCTCCAAGTGTACCAAAAGGCAAAGGGAAAACTAAGATGGATGATATGAGTGGCGTCAGAAAACACAACACCGCACATGCTGAGAATGTGGAAACTTTTGATGATCGGAGCACTCCGACCCCAAATGACTTGGTTTTGCGGCTTGAATAGAAAATACTTGAACTACAAGGTGATATTGAGCAGTTCCATAACTTGGAAAACCTCTCCCTCACACTAAATGTCCCGGATATCAACCATCCAAATACCCAAAACCCAGTACCTCATGAGAACACACCCAACCAATCCCGCAGAATCCTCTCGCACCCTACCAATATACAACCCCTCCTCAAAATACTTTACCCGTACCTATACTGCCTCAACATCAGCATCTCCTGACTCAATATCTGCAAACCACTTACCACACTCCTCAGAATACCCCACAACCTATCCCGATCCCCAAAATTCAACCAATGATCACCACTATACCCAAACTCCTGACATTCACCAAAACAACCCCATATACGTGGAAACCTTACCCCACTCTACTCAACCAATCTCATATACACCAGAATCTGCCGAGAAGGACCTGCTCATTATGAACATGGTAGAGGAGCTCAAGAAACTCACAAGCCGAGTTCAGGGTGTTATCGCATCGAGCGTGTTAACGAAATAGAGAAGGATAAGTGGTGGAGTAGCAACATAGAAAGTATATTGTCATGGAAAGGGTATGAACCTGGTAAGGGGCTTGGTAAAAATCTTCAAGGTATCTCCAAACCAGTACAGCTGAAGAGCCATGGTACAACCTTCGGGCTTGGAGATCAGTTCACCTGGCAGGAATATCGAATTGGTCGCCACCATGGCGTGGTCCATACTACTGTTTAACCAATGAATTGGATTCTTTGCCCAAAGATATTTTAAGAAGAACACGAGTTTCTGATAACCAAAGAATAAGAATATAATTGTAGGAAAACTTGTAAATGGAAAGCAGTAAGATGTACAAAAAGTAAGTATATTGCAATAGTAGTTCGGATGTCCCTTTACAGGTTATATTTTACTCCTTTTATATAGGGAATTTCCTAATATAACGTCTGCCTTTTTCAGTGATTGAGCATTAATGACTAATTATGACATTAATGTAACGTTACAATGAGTAGCTGTAACTGTTGCGTGAATGTTGTGTAACGTGTGGATCACTAATTGAAGATCTCTGAATCCGCACTTTGTTCCGCCCAGATACATTTTGACCATGTCTCTTCATCTTCTCAATTAGGTTGAGACTTCCGTAGCTAATTAACCCATGGGTGTGATTTGCCGTGCCTCTTTGCCTCATACCTCTTCATAGAGTCCTGTCTATCTATCGTGTCTTCATTGCTCCACGTATACTGCTGAGTCATCAAGATTTATTACACGTGTGAATCTCTTTTTTACCAATACAGATAGTCCCCCCACTTACCGTATATTTATCGATCAATATTTGGTAAGTGGATACTCATTTATGGCGGGAATATTTTGCCGCCGCTTCACTCCAATCATTGCATCTTTTTCTATACGTAAGCGTCGCTTGTCACTTCCATTTAATGCTTATGCCACGTGGCATTTCCGGGTTGGTTTTGCAATTGTTCAGCTCCTTTTAGGGCTTTTTTGCGGTTACATCAGTCACGAAGTGACATCTTCAATTATGGCTTTCACATCATTGTTTTTTCCTATTTTTGATGGTTATCTTCGAGTATAAATAGCCCCTTTTCTTTTCTTTCACGAAAAACTTCTAACTTTCAAACATTATTTGTAAAGAACTTTTTCCTTGTCTTTGTAGATATGTCTTCTTCAAACCAATCTAAGAGAGTCATAAACTAGAAGATTTGACTCCCTCTTCTGCTCCAACACGGAGTAGGAGAGGCGGCAGGTTGAGGAGTTTAGGTTCTAATCCATCAAGAGGCTCTTCCTCTTCTCAAATTACTTCTCCTCCTTCTTCTAGGTCTTTAACTTCTCCAATGGCTAGAGCTTCTAGATCTTCGTCCAAAGGTAGAGAACATCATGAACCTTTGCGCGAACCGAAGGTCGACGAAATAGTACCTGTAGAGTTCACCTTTTCTAGGGATAGTCAGGCCCTTGGAGATCAGGTTTCTTTATTATCATCTCTTGATAGTGTTGACAAGTACCCTACGCAACTCACTGAAGGTTTAATTCCTCTTATACGCAGGGACTGTCATTGGAGTTCCGATTTTCCTGTAATCATTCCAAACAGTAACCAAAGAATAACATCTTACAAGATGGGGCATTCTTTTGTTTATACCTACCCCTTTACATTAGGGTTCAAGCCTCCCATCGACCCAGTAATCATCGAGCTCTGTTGATTTTTCAAAATTTTCTTGGGACAAGTCGGTCCTCTTGTATGGCGAGTCGTTGCATGTCTTAGATACTTGGCTACCTTAGCTTCGATCCCCTTTACCTTTCATCATCTTATTCACCTTTATTCCCCAATGTTGTTCTGTCAGGGAATTTTTACCCTAGCTGCTAGGAATAAAAGGGTGTTAGTGACTTCTGAAGATGATAAGGTTCGAGGTTGGTTTCTTCGGTATGTTGCTGTTCCTACTTCTAGTTTAGTAGATGAAGAGAATCTTCCCTTCCCTGAGAAGTGGAATTTTGCACGTGAGTACATTTTTGCTCACATTCCTTGATTTTTGCTTTAGATATTTTATCAATACCGTAGCTGTTTCTTTTTTTTTGCAGCAATCATGGGAACCGTCGAGAATGTCTCCAATTTTAGAGATTGGATAGAAAAGCTTTTGTTAATTGCTCCATTGGAAGAACGTTCGTGGAAGTACCTATCTGAGAGGTTTGGTTGGAGATTTAAGACTAAGTGAAGTTTTTATTTGTACTTTTTTATTCCTTTGAGCATTATTTTACCCTTTCCTTTTGACAGGGTTTCCTGCTCGTGGAGTTTCTGCATCCGCGTCTGTTCCTAAGTTATCCCTGGCTCAGTCCCAGGGGATCATTTCAGGCTCTTCTTTTTCAAAAAGAAAAGCAGGTGGTTCAAGGACCTTGGGAGAAGAGTAGGAAAAGGAGGGCACTTTGGTCCATAGGTCACGCAGAAGGAAGGTGGTCTCAGACGACGAGTCTACACCTGTCATCTTGCCTTCCATGCCTGAAGTTGGAATTTCTGCCTCCGAGGATGATACTCCATCTCCCGTGCATGAATCTGTTGGCCAATTGTTCCGTGAAGGCTTTAGTTTTGTTGCTGATGAAGCTCCCTTGGTTGTTTTCTCTCCAACTCTTAGAGAACTCCATTCAACTGTTCCAGTTATTTCTCCTGCTCCCGTGGATATTCCTGCTCCTGTCGTTGCTCCCTCTCCCATGGATTTTTCGGCCCCTCAGACTTCCTCGCTCGTAGCTCCTACATCTCGAGCTAAGTTGGACAGCCACAGTTCCCTTAAATGGGCTAATGAAATCGCGCATACTTCTTTAAAGGTAAACTGAATTTTCTTGTGTTCATTCTTGTGCATGTATTTACCATATCTAATTGGCTTTCTTTTGCAGATCAATCTTATTGGCACGGAGCTTATGAAAAGGATTTCTCATACGGAGCAGGAAGTGAAAGAATGGCATGCAGAAGCAGATAACTGGAAGGAGCAGTATGAAAGCTTAAGGCTCGACATGGAGGCTATAGAAGAAGAAAAATGTACCTTGCAGCAGCAAGTGAGGGTCATGACAGTAGAGTTGGCCGTGGAGAAGGCATCCTCTGATCAGGAAGACAAGGATAAGAGCGTCTTAGAGTCCTCATTCGCGGAGCAGCTGTCTCGTGCCTCTGAAGAGGTCAGGAGTTTGAAGGCCTTACTAGACCAAAAGGAGGAGTATTCAGGAAAATTAGTGCAATCCCTTACTCAGACCCAGGAAGATCTCCATAACTCTTTGGAGAAAGTTCAATTACTGGAAAGGTCTTTCGCTCCTTTAAGGGCCTCTAATGATGCTGCCGTGACTGAGAGGGATGAACTAACAGCTGAAGTTATGCTATGGGAGAAAGATTATGAATCTCTTTAAGATAGGGCAGCTGTTGATGTTAGTTGGGCGTATATGAACTCTCGCATCGACACATTGACTGAAATGAGCCGAGAAGGTTTCGACCTTGATGCTGAAGTTGCAAAAATCAAGGAGTCCATTGAGAAGGCTCAACAATGTCAGAATCTCTCTTCACCTGAAGGTGAGGTTCTTGCTGCTCAAGTCTCTTCGTCCCAAGCCGCTCCTGCTTCTTCTGCCAGTGAAGTCAACCCCCCTCCTGAAGAAATTTAAGAAGTTGGTTCATCCCCCTTTTTTTTATCTTTGTCTCAATTAGTGGTTACCCCCAGTCCCATCGGGGGTAAATTTGGATCTCTTTAAAGTCCCCAAATGACAACTTAGGGGCACCTCAATGTATAAAAATTCTATACAGCTAAGTATAAGTAAATACTTAGTTTTTACTTAGCCGTTTTAATATATTAATGCAAGTATGACTTTTTTTTCCGTTGAGTTTCTGTTTCACTCTTTAAGTCTTTTTCATGCTTTATTTTTTGAGGTTTTAGTTTTACCTCTGAGTTTTGCATATAGAATGATTTAGATTACTCGTACCTTTTTGTAATAGGCACAGTGTCATATTAAATGTGGGTCTTTTTGTTGTAGGCATAATTTATGGAAGATGGCCCTTTTTTTATCGACACTTAATGAAGAAGACATCTCAACTTCATAAAGGTGTAATAATGCAATAGAGTGATAGGAATTTTTCACATATTTAAGAATGTTTCTAAGGAAAGTTTTTTGTTTGAACTTTCACAACTTTTTACATGTGTTTGATTATCGTCTAAAACTCATGTTGCAACTATTTTCTTTTAACATACTTGATATACACTTGTATTTCGTAACTGTTTTTCGTATGTCACTGTTTTTTCGAGTTAATACAAGAGAGCAACTGTTTTTCGTTCGTAACAATTTTTATTCAAGTTGGGGTTTTCACCCATAACTGTTTTTGTCGACAACATTTTTCAATAAGCATAAGGAAAATGCTTTTTCATCCGTAACTGTTTTATTTGATACAGTTTTTTGAACAAGTACAAGGATTTTGATCTTTCATCCGTAACTGTTTTATTTGATAACAGTTTTCTATATGAGTACAAAGATTTCGTGCTTTTTAGTTACAATAGTTTTGAATGAGTACAATGATGATGATCTTTTATCCATAACTATTTTTGGTTACAACAGTCTTTCTTTTGAATAAGTACAAAGATGCGCATTTCTTCCTCGTGGCTAACATTGCTAACATTTTTCCTTTTAACCTGAACATGTTCGAAGGTTTTTTGGATTAGAGGCTTTGTGTTTGAGTCTTTGGCTCTTTCGATTTTGCTCGTATCACTTAATTTGTTGGGTAGATGGATCTTCAGGCTCAAGCTTTAACTTTTTGATAGTATTTTTTTCTTCGTTTTTGCCTTCCATACTGTATAGTCCCCCAAGTGTTTGAGCTTTGAAGAAT
>MDKJ01272196.1:0-41565 GCA_005239525.1 Nicotiana knightiana | reverse complement strand
TATATATATATATATATATATATATATATATATATATATATATATATATATATATATAAAAGCCTCTAATTGTGAGATACATTATAACTATTTTTTGTTCTTTAGGTTTTTGAAGAACTAGGTAGCATTCGACTGCTACTCAATGATTCCATCATGTCTATTTTACAGGAAATAAACAAGCCAAAATGATACTAACATTGATGCTAAGGTTTCATTCGAAATAAATTCATTTTGGAGAATAATTTTTACCATGTTTACGTTTCTGTTAGAATTCATAAAGTATATAGCCTAAAAAATTATGCTTGCAGTTTACTGGCAGTTCTACGAAAAATGATGAGCATTACAAAGCAAAGAACAATCAACACAATTCGCGCACTAGTGCTAAATCAGTGTTGGCCAGCAGCAGTAAAACAAGTATCTTAACAATTTTAACATAATTGTTAAAATTATATTCTACATTATATTAACATTATATCTATATTATAGCTACAGTATAACTACGTATAGCCTAAATTACCAACAAATAATCTATATTATAATTCCAATTATTTTCTTAGATACATGCCACATAAATGACATTCAAAATGAGGAGAATGTTCCTGTAGGTGTTGACTTATCTTCCCAATTTCAAGGGGTAATTGTATGAAGAAACTGCATGTATGATTTAGTACATTTTATCAACATATTTCACAACACATATTGCATCTCAGCTACGAGACAGCTGTAAGGACCCAACCGACCTTTTTAAGAATTAAAGTCCTGTTTGGCGGCACAAGGTCTTGAACAACTTCGTATTATGTGTTATGACTTGAGTGCGTGGCCGAGTTAAGTAATCGGGAGATTCAGAGTTAATTTTGAAGAAGGATTTTAGTTTTGGAAGCTTAAGCGATAAGAGTTGACCGGAATTTGACTTTTGTGTAAATGACTCCGGAATGGGGCTTTGATGATTTCAACAACTTTGTATGGTGATTTTGGACTTAGGCGTGTATCCGGATTTGAATTTGGAGGTCCGTAGGGTAATTTGGAGCATTTCGACGAAAGTTGGAAAAGTTGAAGTTTGGAAGGTTTAGAGGTTTGACCAAGAGTTTACTTTGGTGATATTGGGGTCGGAATGCAATTCCTAGAGTTAAAACATCTCTGTTATGTTATTTGGGACTTGCCTGCAAAATTTGACGTCATTCCGGGTTGGTTTGATAGGTTTCGACGCGAGTTTTAGAAGTTGGAAGATTTTAAAGTTCATAAGTTTGATTCATGGTTCCATTCGTAGTTTCAATATTATTTGATGTGAGTTGAGACCTCGAGAGGGTCCGTATTAGGTTATGGAGATTTTTGGTATGCTTGGACGGGGTCCCGGGGGCCTCGTCGGACGAGTTTCAGATTGTTTTCATGGTTGTGAACTCATCTGGTTCTGGTGCTTTGCACCTGCTACATCTTAGAGCACAAATGCGGCTCCACTTCTGCATGATCCTGGTCGCTTATGTGGTCATAGTACCCTGGGAGCTCACTCGCTTCTGCGAAGGCTGGCACGCAGGTGCGAAGGCCGCTTTTGCGGTACAACGATCGCACCTGCAAAGCAGTTCACTTCTGCGCTCCCTTTGGCGCTTATGCGAGTTCGCTGGTGCGACTGTAATCCCGCAGATGCAGATACAGTCCTGGCTAGATGAGTTCGCAGATGCGAATATTTTCTCACAAATGCAATAGTGCAGATGCGCTTCTTTGTCCGCAAATGCGAAAGTTCTGGGCAGAATCATATAAATCGAGGGTTTGGCCATTTCCACCATATTTTGAGTTGTAGACCTCGGTTTTGGGAGATTTTTTGTGGATTTTTCAAGCCAATCATTGGGATAAGTGTTCTTCACCTAGAATTTATTATATTCCATGATTATATATTTATTTTTATCATTAAATTAGTGTTTTGAGTTGAGGAAAAAAATGAGGATTTTGAATAAAACGTTCAAAATGTAAAATGATGATTTGAGGGACGAAATGGTATCGGAAATTGATAATTTTTGTATTGTTGAACTCGTATCGGTATGGGTGTTCGGGTTTTGTGAATTTTTTTGGGTTCCAAGGTGCGGTCTCGGGTGTCTACTTTTGAGTTGAATTTTAGTTTTTGATAAAGATTGAGGCTTTATGATCTAGAATAGTTTCTTATGAGTTTTATTTATTCTTTGAAGTTATTTTGGCTAGATTTGAGCCGTCCAGAGGTCATTTCACTCAAGAAGTTCGTTTTAGAGTGTCGGCCAATCTTCTTTGAGGTAAGTATCTTTCCTAACCTTGTGTGGGGGAACTACCCCTTAGGATTTTAGTCTTTTATGCTAATTGTATCATGTAAAGTCCATGTGTGCGAGGTGACGAGCACATGCGCGGGCTTACTTGTATAAAATTGACCTTTTAGGGATTGTAGGTTATTATGTTCATTATATATGAAGTTGTTTTATTATGTTAAATTTTTCCATTTACTATTTTCACCTCTACATGTTTTATTTGAAATTAATTGCTTCATGTTCCACTCTTATTGCCTATTTGACTCTTGTGTGCCTTAACTGAAGTTGTTGCCTCTTCGATTGCCATGCTATCCTTTCCTAACTACTTATTTTTATTTGAAATTATTATTATCTCTTCTGTAATTGTTTATCCTTAATTGAGGCCATGGTTAATCTTTCCGTTTCTTATCCTTAATTGTAATTGTTATGCCTCTTTGTGAGTGCTAAATCCTAAATGAAGTCAATTATCCTTTATCATAGTTTCCTTATCCTTACTCGAAATTATCGACTTGTGATATCTCCCTTGGTTGAATTGCATTTATGTGGAGGTCATTGTTACACAGTATCTCTTTCTTGTTTAGCTATTTCTAGGTGGTATCGTTATTTTTTGTTGCGTCTTTCCATGTGAATTCATTTTTTCTGTTTCTTTGAGTTCTTGAATTTTTGAGTTAATTTATTTGCAGTACTCTTTAAGTTATTGTCATTGTTTCTGTTGTACTTGTTGTTGAAATGCACAAGGTTTCTGTCGTGCGGTTATTGTTAAGATGCACGAGGTTTCTGCCATGCGATTTTTATTGTGATGCATGAGGTTTCTGAAGTGCGGATGTTATTGTGTTGCACGAGGTTTCTGTCGTGCAATTGTTACTATTGATGCGGGCTATATATTTAGGTTGCGCATGTGATGAGACAAGGTGGGAATATTATTATTATGCACGTGTGGAGAGACAAGGCAGGCATTTACTTTATTATTGCGCATGTGGCGATACAAGGTGGGCTATGTTAGGGATTGATTGTGATGACTTGAGATGGCCTAGTGGTGTGCCTACTCTGTGTGAGTTATACCGTATTCATTTCGTGGTGATCATTTATTATGTGCCATTCATTGTTTCTATTCTTATTAGTTGGCTTGAACTGTGATAGAACACTGGCACAAGCATACACGTAGTTAATAACCCCTAAGGGTTCAAGAAAAGGGATCGTGATCTTATTGATCACTTCTACAGACCCTCGTCTGGTTCTATTGGCACGTGCGTTGTCTGTGCAGTTATTGATTGTAATGAAGGCACAAGATGCCAAGTGTTTAGGGTTCACAAATTGGGACCCTCGGATTTATGAATATTTTGAGGTTCGGTACCTCGTGGATATTATTGGATAAAACGTGATATGAAAGTGGTTAATTTCATCTAGTTTCTTTATGTCCTTCTTTTAATTGTATTCAACAGGTTTAAACTGTTTTCAACTTACTCTTCTGTGTTATTTCTTGTGGTATTCCGTTGTTAATGGTAGTTTCTTTTTCTTATTGTAATTATTGTATCATTATTGTCATTATTCATAGTTTGTTATACTCTGTTACTTCTCCACTTATACTTGTTCGGGTTAATTAGTCCAGTGGGTGTCTTGACTATTCCTCGTCACTACTCTACTGAGGTTAGTCTTGATACTTGCTGGGTACCACTATGATGTACTCATACTACACTTATCCACATTTTTGTGCACATCCAGGTATTTCGGAGCCAGTCGATCGCTAGCTAGTCGTTCAGACTTTGCTGTGGAGACTCAAGTTAAACCTGTTACGGAGTTCGCAGGCTTCGGAGTCACCTTCAGATGTTGTATTTATACTGTTTATTATTGTTTAGAAATAGTTGTATTTAGAGGTTTTTTTAGCATACTCAGTAGAGCTTATGACTTGTACTACTATTTGGGATTGTAAAATTTTATAGAGATTTTTATTTTGAAATTGTCATATGTTAGTTAAAATATTGATGTTCTTTCAGTTAATGTTAGGCTTACCAAGTCCCTAAGACTAGGTGCCATCACGAGGCCCAATAGAGGGTAATTTGGGTCGTGACAAGCTGGTATCAGAGCTCTGGGTTCATAGGTGCTACGAGTCATAAGCGAGTTTAGTAGAGTCTTGCGGATTGGTACGGAGACATCTGTACTTATCTTAGAGAGGCTACGGAACTATTAGGACAGTTACACTTCCTTCATTCCTATCGTGTGACTTTACTGGTCTCGAAGTTTGAGCTTTATTCTTCCATTCTCTCATAGATGGTGAGGACACGAGCTGCAGTTACTGATGACGCTGCCCCCAGAGCAGGTGTTGCTAGGGGCAAAGGCAGAGGCCGAGGAGGAGCACGTGTCGCAGCTAGGGCACCTACCAGAGCAGCAGTTGAAGAGCCGCCAGTTGCTCCAGTTGGGGGCCAGGTACCAGAGGCGCCTGTTGTTACCACTGGACTTCGGGAGACTTTAGCACAATTCTTGAGAATGTCTGGGACATTGTTCAGACGGGGTTGATTCTGGTTGCATCAGTTACTTCACAAATCGAGGAAGGAACTCAGACTCCCACCGCCTACACTCCATAGCAGCGAGTTCACGTTGGTTAGGTTCTAGGTGTCATGGCGACACAACCTGTGGTTCCAGTTTAGCCTGTGGTAAGGGCAACAACATCTAAAGAAGAACAGCTTAGACTTGCAAGGTTCAAGAAGTATGACCCTTCTACTTTCACTGGGTTGGCTTCAGAGAGTGCACAGGGTTTTCTAGAGGAGTGTCACCGCATTCTTCGTACTATGGGTATTATGGAGACGAGTGGGGTATCTTATATTATGTTCCAGCTCAGGGGAGCGGCTTATTAGTGGTGGAGGGCATATGAGATGGGTATCCAGTCGAGGCAGCTTCACTTACATGGGCCAGTTTTCAGAGATGTTCTCGGGAGAGTTTGTACCTAAGTCCCTTCAGGATGGATGGCGCACGTAGTTTGAGTAGCTGCACCAGGGAGCTATGTCAGTATCAGGGTATGCCACTAGATTCAGTGATTTTGCCAGACATGCACCTGCTTTGGTCGCTACAGTCAGGGCACTATATCAGTAGGTGGTAGGGATCGCTCTCCAGTTGGAGGGAAGGGAGGCCAGGAGAGAGAGGGCAGACGAGGTCAGGAGAGAGAGGAAAGGGAGACTAGGAGGCCTTGCAGACCAGAGAGATCTACTGGTCATTATTTTGGAGGCGGGGTATGGCATGGTAGAGGTTTTTTGGGTCAGCCAGTTCAATTTGTACTTCAGGCTTCGCACGGTGTTTTGGGTACTCATGTGTCTCATAGTACCCGTACCGCACAGTTTCCACGGCCACGTCAGAAGAGAGGTTGCTTCAAGTGTGTAGACACAAGCCACATGGTGAGAGATTATCCCAAACTCTGGACAGATGTGTCACAATGAGACAGTCAGGTGAGTAGAGGGCACCTAAGAGGGGGAGGCCCGTTGATGTGTTTCATATAGTAGGCTGAAGCCGCTGCTCCAGATGAAGTCATACAGGTATGCTTTTCATTTGTTATTGTCATACCCCAAACCTGGGGAGGCGTGGCTGGCACCCGGTGCCGCACTGGCCCGAGCGAACCACTCTGAAACTCATTCATTCCTTTTGTAACTATCATGGGCCAACATGGCCACAACTTCTAATGTATAACTATAAGTGGGAAACACTGTATCACTGAACTATTTTTTTTAAAACATGAATACATATGGGCCGTCAAGGCCTATGACATACTGTACAAAATGAACATCTGTTTACAAAGCCTCTAAGATTATTTGACATTAAATGGAACAGGATACCGACCTACCCATCAGTCTGTAGCAAAACTCTGACACGATGACTCATAGACTCGACTGCACTCCGAATGACGTGGAGTCTTACCGATCCTTTGTTGAATGCTAATCTCGTCTACTATGAGGGCTCGTCAAACTGATTATCTATACCTGCAGGCATGAATGCATCGTCCCCAACAAAAGGACGTCAGTACGAATAATGTACCGAGTATGTAAGGCATGTAAATCATTATATAAAGGACATGGAAGAAACATGGAGTAAAGGACTCAACCTGTAAGTCTGAATAGCTCTGTAAATCATGAAATATTTCTAATGTCATGCATATTCATATAAATGTCATGTAATACATAGGTCTATACGTACATAACATCATCAAGCCTCTGAGGGCAATCCTATCATATCATCTCGGCCACTGTGGGCAAATCATCAACGTATACCAGCTGATCAGGTGGTGGTGCGTATATAACGCCATAACCTTTCCCATATCCCATATACATATATATATATATACATATATATACGCGTATATAACGCCATCTGGTCATGGTCAATGTGCATGTATGAATGCATGAAATGCATATGAAATACGTTAATAAAATCTTTCGGTACATCATAAGACCATTATGCCTCTGATTAATATCATGAAATAAAATTTACCAACTTATGTATATTTTAGGCCCGTGAACAGAGGATAGAATGATATGACATATGGGGAATCAAGAATATACACATCTCTAATACTTCTATGAATAGAGTCATTTATGAAATTTAATCCACTAGTCTTGATAATAAGCAAATTGAGCTTGCAAACTTCATGTATATAAGATTAAGGTTGATTACAGCACCGACACCAAATAAGGCTAATCAAGAACAAGGTGGAGGAATTTCAAGATCAATTAGTTACACAGAAAGAGAGAATATACCCATGCTGAGAAATGTTAATATGGTGAAAAGCCATTTAACTTTGATTTTACACTTGAATGACTATATTTGATATGCAATAATAGACAAGATTCATCCTAGAATCTTAAGGTATTGAGCAATCCTTCTTCCAACAATCAAATAGTCATTAGTCAAATTACATGTAAGATTCTTTTTTTGTAGAAAGCGGAATTACATGCAAGATTGTCCCCAAACTTGCATAGTAAGATGTGGAGTTGTTATCTTTAAACTTGGATACTACTTCTAATGAGACTTAAATTTCACTAATCCAATGAGCCTGCTTTAGAATAGCTTCTTCAGTACCTCCAATACACGAACAACGTGTTACAGAACAAATACACGAAATATAGCTTCTCTAATAGTTCGCGTAACTTTCGATGACCCTTCTTGAACTTTGACCTTACATTTGTCCAAATATGCCACATACAAGCATAATGTGGCATGCCGGTATAAATAGTAGATTTTGCCTTCAAGATACTCTCATTTCGATTCGAAACAACACACATATTTGGTTTTTCACCATATGCATGTTTGAATTGCTCAAAAAATCACCTCCATGATGCGTCATTTTCTGAATCAACAACGACGTATGCCAGTGGTAATATGCTACCTATCACACAGGTGGCAAAAATAAATTCAATTTTTGTAATAAAACTTGAGAGTATAAAAAATACAGACTCAAAAACAACTTTATAACAATATTTTTACAATTAATCTAAAATACCTGTTGCATCCATTGTGCTAGCTGTTAGCATGATTCCCATGTATGCCAACTTCAAGAAGGTGCCATCAACTACTACAACTGGCCTACAATTTTCTCAACCCTTGATGGACGTACTAAGTGCAACAAATGCATATAAGAAGCTATCATCTTCAGTCTTCTGCAATTTCACTACTGACCTCGGGTAAGTCTTCTCCAGAATATACAAATAACTGGACAAGTGACTGTGGGAATCAACAGGATGACCTCTCAAAAATTCCAACACCTTTTACTTTACTCTCCAAGCTTGCATGTATGTTAATTTCACACCATAATCTGACAACATATCAGTTTGTATATATTTTGGTATTTATATTGTCTTAGGATCTGCATATTTTGGCATCACCATGCTGCCAACTACCATGGCAATCGATTTGCATTGTATGTATGTGTTGTTATTCAAAGAGCATATGTGCAAGCTGTTGAATTTTTGAACCTTGAACAATGTTGATTCGTTTATGCTAGTGGACTTGAAGTGCTACATACAATTGTCTCCAACACATACGAGACAGTAGCTATAGAATAAAAACAATTCAAAAAATGTTATGAAAATTGTATCTACAAAATACGAGGCTGTTTAAGCACAAAATCTTATATTAAACAATTTATATACAAAAAACTACAAATTATACAAAAATATGAATTTGACAAATAAAATATTCCTTCCTTCTTACAGTAGACCTTTTCATCCTAAATTGAAACTTATTCATGACAAAATAGTGCTTCACTGTAACGACCCGGCCGGTCGTTCCGTGAGATTTACCCCGTTTCCCCCAGTTGGTTTGGGTCCGGAGTGGCCATGGTGAGAATTGAGGCATTTAGTCTCTCAAAGTAGCCCAATAGTTGAAAAAGTCAACTGAGAGTTGACTTATTGGTGAACGACCTCGGAATACGGATTTTATGGATTAGATAGTTTCGTTAGGTTATTTGGGGCTTAGGCGTGTGTTCGGAATGGATTTTTGATGCCCGGTGTAGAATTAGGCTTGAATTGGCGAAAGTTAGTTTTTGGTAATTTTTGGTCGGCAGTGAAAAATAGGCTATCGGGGTCGGAATGGGATTCCGGAAGTTGGAACAGGTCTGTAATGTCATTTTGGATATGTGTGCAAAATTTCAGTTCAATCGGAGGTGTTATGGTTGGTTTCGGCGTCGTTGGCGAAATTTGGAAGTTTCAAAGTTCATAGGTTTGAATTTGATGTAATTTTGGTGTTTTCATGTTGTTTTTTGTGTTTCGAAGGCTCAACTAAGTTTGAATAATGCTATGGGGTGTGTTGGTATGCTTTGTTGGGGCCTCGAGGGGCTCGGGATTGATTTCAGATGGTTGGCGGAATTTTGAACTTGGGAAATTACAGTAAATGCCTGCTGGTGTTAGCGCACCTGCGGATGGGTAGCCGCAGGTGCGAAAGTCCATGCGCAGGTGCGAAGGGAGGCTAGGCAGGAGGAGACCGCAGGTGCGAAGAGTTGGCCGCACCTGCAAAGCCGCAGCTGCTGAGAAAAGATCGCAGGTGCGAGAATTGATCCGTTAGTGGGTTTTTGCAGATGCGCACCTGGGTCCGCAGGTGCGGATTTGCTGTGCAGAACAGTATAAAAGAAAGCCTCCGTGAAATTTTAGTAATTCTACTAATGTTACATGCGGTTGGAGCTTATTTGAGGGCGATTTGAAGAGAGAATTCGAGGGTCTTCAGTGGAGGTAAGTTCCCGGATTATTAAAGTCGTTTTTATGCTATTTGGTTCGGATTAGGCTTGTAATTTGAACGATTAAAGTAGAAAAAGTTTGGAAAAATGGGAGGAGGATTTGGAAAATTCTTTTGGCGATTTGGGTAGGCAATTGTGGTCCGATTGTGGTGTTTTTGGTATGTGTAGAGTCGTGGGAGGACGAGGTTCCTAGTGATGTAAATTTTATCGATTTTTGAGACGTGGGCCCGGGGCTCGGGTTTGGCTGAATTTCGAGATTCTTGTATAAATTGATAGTTTTCGATTGGGTTGTGTTCCTTTAGTATATATTAATGATGTTAAACTGGTTTTGGTTAGATTCAGAGCAATCGGGAGCCAATTTGAGGAGAAAGAGCATAGCGGACTAGTATTGTGGCCCGGTAGAGGTAAGTAATGGTTATAAATCTTGTTCTGAGGGTATGAAACCCCCGGACTTCATATTTCTCACTGATTTTAGAATGGCGCACATGTTGGATGACGAGTATGTGGCGCACACTGATTCTTGGATTGGACTTGGTCCTCTCCGCGGCAACTATTGAGTTGTGTATTTTACTCTAAATCATATGTTAAGTTGTGTTCTAAAGATTATTTCAATATTTGGGCTATAATCCATGTTTAGGGCCTCGTGCCGAATTGTTTAGACCCCTTGGGGGATTTTTACTGCTATTTTCCTTACTGTTTATTAATGATTTCACTCAGTCACATTGTGCTTACTGTTTTCGAAACTCAGCCTGATTTACACTACTTTGAGATTTAAAAAAATGATGATTTGGGTCGAGTACCCCGTTTTACTGATACGCCCGAGGGGCTATTGAGAGGTTCTGACTGAGTGAGGCCGAGGGCCTGATTGTGAGGATATGATATGCCACGAGGTGGCTTGATATTAGCGCTTGGGCTGAAGGAGCCACTCCGGAGTCTGTACACACCCCCAGGTACCTACTGAGTACTGAGTGCTGAGTGCTGAGTGCTGAGTGATTGGGAGGCATGAGTGACCGTGAGGTTGCCCGAGGGGCTGATACTGAGTGGTTGTGAGGTGCTGAGTGATGTTCTGCCCGAGGGGCAATTTATGATTCATGTTTTTGCCCAGGGGCTACTTATGATTTATTTAATTTCCATACTAAATGTTTCGGTCTGAAATTGTTGAAAATATACATTTTTCAAATGATTCTTCTGAAGTTGCTTTTAAAGCATGATGATTTCATATATCTATGTATATATTGTTGGAAGGAAAGGCTGTGCATATTGTGAATTGATGACACTGATTTTTATGTGTTTTTTTGCTGCTTAGACTTGATTTATTTTCATTACTAAGTTGGCGTACTCACATTACTCCCTGCATCCCTGTGTGCAGATTCAGGTGCAGATACCGAGCATTAGCTATCTATTCTGTGCGGAGATGGAGTGCGGGATATAGAGGTAGTTGTTCAGTGTCCGCAACATCTCTATTTTCCCTTCTTTATTGTATCTAGCTATTCGTTCGGAGGTTTTGTATTACAATAGTACACCGTTTGGCATATTTTTCTTAGATGCTCATGACATGTTGGCTCCGGGTTTTGGGGTTTGTTGAACTATTTATTGGCCTAATGTATTTAGTAAATTCTTTATATTTTATGAAATGTTTGAAATTGGTTGGGATTTTGAAAGAAACGGTAAATATGTGATTATTGGCTAGCCTAGTTCCACGATAGGCGCCATCACAGCCGGTTTAGGATTGGGGTCGTGACAATTTGGTATCAGAGCCTAGGTTACATATGACTCAACGGTCATGAGCAGGTTTAGTAGAGTCTTGCGGATCGGTACGGAGACGTCTGTACTTATCTTCGAGAGGCTGCAGAACCCTTAGGAAACATTTCTATCTTTCTTGAACTCTTTCGTGCTAAACTATTGATTCTTGAAATCTAAACTTATGTTGTTTCATTCTCTCACAGGTGGTGAGGACACGCAATACCGATCAGGGTGACCAGACACCAGCTAGACCAGCGAGAGGTCGAGGTCATGGTAGAGGTAGGGGCCAGCCCGAGCAGCAGCCGGGAGAGTAATACAGGATCCCCCTATCATTCAGGATCAGGTTCCCGCCTATGGTGCTCCAACGGGACAGGCTCAGGCACCGGCAGTGCCTATTGTTATTCCGTGTCTTCAGGAGACCCTGTCTCAGATATTGACAGTGTGCACCAGTTTGGCTCAAGCAGTTGCTATGTCTTCTACTGCCATCGCGGCTCAGGCCGGGGGAGGCAATCAGACTCCAGTTGCCCGGACACCTGAGTAGGTTGTTTGGGGCATTCAGGCACCGGGAGCAGCCCCAGCTCAGCCGGTTTCTCCGGTCCAGGATTATATGGTCCCTGTTATGCCTGAGGACGAGCAGCGCAGGTTGGAGAGGCTCAGCAGACTTTAGCCTCCAACTTTCAGCGGTACAGAGGGCGAGGATGCCCAAAGGTTTCTAGATAAGTGCCAGAGGATACTATGTGCTGCGGGTATTTTGGAGACCAGTGGGGTCTCATTTGCTATATTTCAGTTTGCGGGTGCTGCTTTTAATTGGTGGGAGTCATTCGAGAGGCGTGGTCGGTTGGTTCAGCACCTCTCACCTGGCAGCAGTTCTCCACGATCTTTTTGGAGAAGTATGTTCCTCAGTCCCACAAAGAGGAGCAGTGCAGGCAGTTTGAGCAGCTGCGCCAGGGAGAGTTGTCAGTTACTCAGTATGAGATGAGGTTTTCCGAGTTGGCTAGGCATGCTTCTGAGATTGTCCCTACTGATAGGGAGAGGGTGAGGAGGTTTGTAGATGGTCTTACTTATCAGCTCCGGCTATTTATGACTCAGAGAGAATATCACATGATTCATTCAAGCAGGTTGTTGACATAGCTTGAGATATTGAGTCGGTTCGCCGCCTGGAGCGGGAGGAGAGGAAGGCCAAGAGGCCTCGTGGATCGGGCAATTCTAGTGGTGCTCCCTTCAGGGGGGCAGTTTCAGCATGGTAGGGGTCGTTCATTCAGGCCTCCTCAGTTAGTCCGCCCAGCGTATAGTGGTGAATCTTTGGGGCATGGTCCCCGTGTTTCTCATCCAGGCCGTACTTCATTTGGTGCCCTCCCAGCTCAGAGTGCAGCTCGAGCACCACCAGTTCAGAGTTCTTCTATGCATGAGTCTTCTAGTGGCCGTTCTGGTGCCAGGGGTTTCTATCAGTCCCCACCTCCAGCTCTAGGGAGTTGTTTTGAGTGTGGAGAGTCCGGGCACATGTGGAGATAGTGTCCCCGTTGTCCCGGTGGTTCTACTCAGCAGAGGGGCTAGCCCTCAACTTCAGCTCTAGTTACTTCACCACCCACCCAGGCAGCCAGGGGTGGTGGTCAGTCAACCAGAGGCCACCCTAGAGGGGGAGGTCAAGCAGGGAAAGGTCAGGCCCGCATGTATGCATTTCCAGCCAGGCCAGATGCTATGGCCTCAGATGCCGTGATCGCAGGTATTGTCTCAGTCTGTTGTCGAGATGCTTTGGCCTTATTTGACCCTGGTTCTACATATTCCTATGTGTCTTCATATTTTGCCCATTTTCTTGATATGCTCCGTGAGTCTCTAGTCACCTCTGTTCATTTGTCGACTCCGGTGGGCGATACTATTATTGTGGACCATGTGTATCGGTCGTGCATGATATCTATTGGGGTTCTGGAGACTCGAGAGGACCTACTGTTACTCAGCATGGTCGATGTTGATGTGATATTGGGCATGTATTGGTTATCTCCGTGTCATGTTGTTCTTGATTGTCACGCTAAGACTGTGACCTTAGCTATGCCAGGATGTCCGAGGGTTGAGTGGAGAGGTTCTTCTGAGTATATGCCTAGCAGGGTGATTGCCTACCTGAAGGCTCAGCGCATGGTTGAGAAAAGGGTGTTTATCTTATCTAGCCTTTGTGAGGGATGTCAGTGGTGAGACTCACGCTATTGATTCGGTTCATGTGGTCCGAGACTTTTCGAACGTGTTTCCTGCAAACCTTCCAGGCATGCCACCTGACAGGGACATTGATTTTGGTATTGACTTGGTGTCAGGCACCCAGCCTATTTCTATTCCACCTTATCGTATGGCACCAGCGGAGCTAAAGAAATTAAATGAGCAGCTTCAGGAACTCCTAGATAAGGGGTTCATTCGGCCTAGTGTGTCACCTTGGGGTGCACCGGTGTTGTTCGTGAAGAAGAAGGATGGGTCCATGCGTATGTGTATTGATTATCGGCAGCTGAACAGAGTTACGGTGAAGAACCGATATCCCTTGCCTCGTATAGATGAATTGTTTGATCAGTTGCAGGGTTCTAGGGTATTTTCCAAGATTGACTTGCATTCCGGTTATCATCAGTTGAAGATTCGGGGGCCAGACATCCCGAAGACTACTTTCAAGACTAGATATGGTCATTATGAGTTCTTGGTTATGTCATTTGGGCTGACCAATGCCCCAGCAGCCTTTATGCACTTGATGTACAGTGTATTTCGGCCTTATCTGGATTCTTTCGTCATCGTGTTTATTGACGATATCTTGGTGTATTCCAAATCTCGGGAGGATCATGAGAAGCATTTGAGAGTTGTGCTTCAGACCTTGAGAGAGAAGAGATTGTATGCAAAATTTTCGAAGTGTGAATTCTGGCTTAATTAAGTAGCATTTTTGGGGCACGTGGTGTCCAGTGATGGTATTCAAGTTGATCCGAAGAAGGTAGAGGCGGTGCAGAGTTGGCCTAGACCGTCATCAACTTCTGAGATACGCAGTTTCCTTGGTTTGGCAGGGTACTACCGCGGTTTCGTAGAGGGGTTTTCGTCTATTGCAGCACCTATGACCAGACTGACCCAGAAGGGTGCTCAGTTCAGATGTACCGGTGAGTGTGCGGAGAGCTTCCAAAAGCTCAAGTCAGATTTGACTACAGCACCGGTATTGATTTTGCCTACGGGTTTAGGCTCTTGTATAGTTTACTGTGATGCCTCGAGAGTTGGCCTTGGGGCGGTTTTGATACAGGACGGTAGGGTGATTGCCTATGCGTCTAGGCAGTTGAAGGTGCACGAGAGGAATTATCCAGTGCACGATCTTGAGCTAGCAGCCATTGTTCACGCCTTGAAGATTTGGCGTCACTATTTGTATGGAGTGCATTGTGAGATTTTCACTGATCACCGTAGTTTGCAGCATCTGCTTAAGCAGAAGGATCTGAATTTGCGTCAGAGGAGGTGGTTGGAGATTCTCAAGGATTATGACCTCACTATCTTATATGGGTTATTGTGGATCGGCTGACCAAGTCCGCGTACTTCATTCCTGTTGGTACTACTTATTCTTCGGAGTGGATGGTTGAGATTTATGTCAGGGAGATTCTCCGATTGCATGGGGTTCCAGTTTCTATCATTTCCGACAGAGGTACTCAGTTCACATCTCAGCTTTGAAGAGTCATACAGAGAGAGTTGGGTACTCAGGTCGAGTTGAGCACAGCGTTTCATCCTCACACTGACGGGCAGTCGGAGCGTACCATTCAGATTTTGGAGGATATGTTGCGTGCTTGTGTGATTGACTTTGGTGGTTCATGGGACTACTTTCTACCACTAGCAGAGTTTGCATATAATAACAGCTATTAGTCGAGTATCCAGATGGCTCCGTATGAGGCTTTATATGGTAGGAGGTGCAGATCTCCAGTTGGTTGATTTGAGCCGAGCAACACTAGGCTATTGGGCACAGACTTGGTTCAGGATACGTTGGGTAAGGCGAAGTTGATTCAGGAGCGGCTTCACACGGCGCAGTCTAGGCAGAAGAGTTATGCGGACCGGAAGGTATGTTTCAGTGGAGAGGGCAGCTGGTGGAGGATGCCACCTGAGAGACTGAGCGGGATATGCGAGACAGATAGCCTCACTTATTCGAGACTCCGGGTATGTTTCTAGACCCGTTCGAGGACGAACATTTGTTTAAGAGGGGGAAGATGTAACGACCCGGCCGATCGTTCCATGAGATTTACCATGTTTCCCCCATTTCTGCTTTATCATATATTTTTTAGCCTGTTTATGTTATGTTGGGTCAGTTTGTTTGGGTCCGGAGTGGTCATGGTGAGAATTGAGGCATTTAATCTCTCAAAGTAGCCCAATAGTTGAGAAAGTCAACTGAGAGTTGACTTATTGGTGAACGACCTCGAAATGCAGATTTTATGGCTTGGATAGTTTCGTTAGGTGATTTGGGACTTAGGAGTGTGTTCGAAATAGAGTTTTGATGTCCGGTGTAGAATTAGGCTTGAATTGGCAAAAGTTAGTTTTTGGCGATTTCCGGTCGGCAGTGGAAAATAGGCTATCGAGGTCGGAATGTGTGCAAAATTTCAGGTCAATCGGAGGTGTTTTGGTTGGTTTCGGCGTCGTTGGCCAAATTTGGAAGTTTCAAAGTTTATAGGTTTGAATTTGATGTAATTTTGGTGTTTTCATGTTCTTTTTGGTGTTTCGAAGGCTCGACTAAGTTTGAATAATGCTATGGGGTGTGTTGGTATGTTTGGTTGGGGCCCCGAGGGGCTCGGTATTGATTTCAGATGGTTGGCGGAGTTTTGAACTTGGGAAATTACAGCAAATGGCTGCTGGTGTAAGTTTCTGGTGTTGGCCGCACCTGCGGATGGGTGGCCGCAGGTGCAATGCTGCAGGTGCGAAAGTCCATGCGCAGGTGTGAAGGGAGGCTAGGCAGGAGGAGACCGCAGGTGCGAAGAGTTGGCCTCACCTGCGAAGCCGCAGGTGCGGAGAAAAGATCGCAGGTTCGAGAATTGGTCCATTAGTGGGTTTTCGCAGGTGTGCACCTTGGACCGCAGGTACGGGTCCGCAGGTGCGATTAAAGGTCCGCATGTGCGGATTTGCTGTGCAGAACAGTATAAAAGAAAGCCTCCGTGAAATTTTAGTCATTCTACCATTGTTGCATGCGGTTGGAGCTTATTTGAGGGCGATTTGAAGATAGAATTCGAGGGTCTTCAGTGGAGGTAAGTTCCCGGATTATTAAAGTTGTTTATATGCTATTTTGTTCGGATTAGGCTTGTAATTTGAAGGATTAAAGTAGAAAAAGTTTGGAAAAATGGGAGGAGGATTTGAAAAAATCTTTTGGCGATTTGGGTAGGCAATTGTAGTCCGATCGTGGTGTTTTTGGTATGTGTAGAATCGGGGGAGGACGAGGTTTCTAGTGATGTAAATTTTATCGAATTTCAGACGTAGGCCTGGGTCTCGGGTTTGGCCGAATTTCGAGATTCTTGTATAAATTGATAGTTTTGATTGGGTTGTGTTCCTTTACTATATATTAATGATGTTAAACTGGTTTTGGTTAGATTCGGAGCAATCGGGATCCAATTTGAGGGGCAAGAGCATAGCGGACTAGTATTGTGGCCCGGTAGAGATAAGTAATGGTTATAAATCTTGTCCTGGGGGTATGAAACCCCGGACTTCATATTTCTCACTGATTTTAGAATGGCGCACATGTCGGATGACGAGTATGTGGCGCACACTGATTCTTGGATTGGACTTGGTCCTCTCCGCGGCAACTATTGAGTTGCGTATTTTACTTTAAATTATATGTTAAGTTGTGTTCTAAAGATTATTGCAATATTTGGGAAATAAGCCATGTTTGGGGCCTCGTGCTGACTTGTTTAGACTACTTGGGCAATTTTTACTGTTATTTTCCTCACTGTTTATTAATGATTTCACTCAGTCACATTGTGCTTACTGTTTTCGAAACTCAGCCTGATTTACACTACTTTGAGATTTAAAAAAATGATGTTTTTGGTCGAGTACCCCATTTTACTGATACGCCCGAGGGGCTTTTGAGAGGTTCTGACTGAGTGAGGCCGAGGTCCTGATTGTGAGGATATGATACGCCACGAGGTGGCTTGATATTAGCGCTTGGGCTGAAGGATCTCCTCCGGGGTATGTACACACCCCCAGTGAGCGCAGGTACCTACTGAGTGCTGAGTGCTGAGTGTTGAGTGTTGAGTGCCGAGTGTTGAGTGCTGAGTGCCAAGTGATGAGTGATTGGGAGGCATGAGTGACCGTGAGGTTTCCCGAGGGACTGATAGTGAGTGGTTGTGAGGTGTTGAGTGATGTTCTGCCCAAGGGGCGATTTATGATTCATGTTTTTGCCCGAGGGGCTACTTATGATTTATTTCATTTTCATACTAAATCTTTCGGTCTGAAATTGTTGAAAATATACATTTTTCAAAGGATTTTTCTGAATTTGGTTTAAAGGCATGATGATTTCATATATCTATGTATATATTGTTGGAAATAAAGGTTGTGCATATTGTGAATTGATGACACTGATTTTTATGTGTTTTCTTGCCTCTTAGACTTGATTTATTTTCATTAATACTGAGTTGGCATACTCACATTACTCTCTGCACCCCTGTGTGCAGATTCAGGTGCAGATACCGAGCATTAGCTATCTATTCCGTGCGGAGCCGGAGTGCGGGATATAACGGTAGTTGTTCAGCGTCCGCAGCATCTCTGTTTTCCCTTCTTTGTTGTATCTAGCTATTCATTTTGAGGTTTTGTATTATAATAGTATACCGTTTGACATATTTTTCTTAGATGCTCATGACATGTTAGCTCCGGGTTTTGGGGTTGGTTGAATTTTTTATTGGCCTAATGTATTTAGTAAATTCTGTATATTTTATGAAATGCTTGAAATTGGTTGGGATTTTGAAAGAAACGATAAATATGTGATTATTGGCTAGCCTAGTTCCACGATAGGTGCCATCACGGCTGGTTTAGGATTGGGGCCGTGACATTCATTGAACTGACAATTCTTTTTTTGTCTTGTTAAACTTGGCCTACTTCAATAACATTTAGTGTATGTTCTGTTATGATGATACTTTCATATTCCACAATTGTCGGAGATATTGGCCTATCAATCAACTTCACTGTTCCTGATACTTCTCTAATTGTGTTACAATTTCTTGACAATTGTACCACTTTAGACATACGATAAATAGATGAACTTGCACCCAATTAAAGGTATCTAGAATTCAGACCTCTGTATATTCATATGTTCAGTATTTGACAGAATACTTGAAGAGACATAACGGATGACCAAACATTATATAGAAACTCATACATGTGACATACAGGCCTATAAGGCTGACATGATTATTTGTAAACTCAAAACATAGTCCGACAAAGCCATACAAGTATCCATATACCTGAAATTTGTCAACAAGCCTCTAAGACTACATAAATTTTAGGTAGGGACAGGGCCCCGCCATACCAGTCAATACATGTCCTAATCATACTGACCAAATAGGCAACTCCGGAGCAAATGGAGTGCAGCAACACCTTCCGCTGAGCTGATAGCCTACTAGGAGGGCTGTCAACCTGTCTATCAAGACCTGCGGGCATGAAACGCAGCGTCTCCAGGAAAAAGGGACGTCAATACGAATAAAGTACTGAGTATGTAAGGCAGAAAAGCATAAATAAGAACAGTATTGTAAAGAGAGATATAGGAGATACAACCTATAGCATCTGAGTGCCTCTTCTTTTGGCATGATCTAAAGTGAAACGAACGTAAAAGATATGCTATTTAATAATAAATCTACTCCTAGAAACTAAGGTGGTCCATGTTGTTCTTTCCTTACAAAGTTATTATAAGAAAGTACGTATGATCCTTGAGTCCTAGTGAAGCTCATATTTACGGTATGATGTCCATAATGTTAATAGAAGGTGCAACTACCTTATGTCACTCCAAAATGTTTATAGCGTGATTTCACGAGTCCAGCATGCATTATATATAGTATCTATTTTACTCTACCGAGCCGCGCTATAGTCAGCCGGGTATGGCACCTATTGTGCAACCACTGATCAGTTGGGTTTATCGAGCTCTATGTTGTCGGGTACGATTCTACCGATCCTTATGATGGCCGGGTATGTTTTACCGAGGCCGGGTATGATATGATGATGATGATGCCCACAGAGGCGGATGTTTTTAAAAGATTATATATATATATGTATCGCGCATTTCATGTCACTATCTCTCAGAGGCACTCAGATGCTACAGGTTGTATCTCTTACATCTCTTTACATTACTGTTCTTAGTTATGCTATTCTACCTTACATACTCAGTACTTTATTCGTACTGACGTCCCTTTTGCTTGGGGACGCTGCGTTTCATGCCCACAGGTCCCGATAGACAGGTTGACAGTCCTCCTAGTAGGCTATCGGCTCAACGGCAGGTGTTGTTGCACTCCACTTGCTCTGGAGTTGCCTATTTGGTCAGTATGATTGGGACATGCATTGACTGGTATGGCTGGGCCCTGTCCCGACCTTTATGTTGTTTATGTACTCTTAGAGGCTTGTAGACAAATGTCAGGCATATGGATACTTGTATGGTCTTGTCGGCCTATGTTTTGAGTTTACAAATGATCATGTCAGCCTTATAGGACAGTTGAACGACATTTGTTATGTAGTATTATTGTAGATAAGTTGCAGTAAAATTGTGGAACACGTGAAATTGACAAAACATTAGCACTTAAAAAACACAGCAAACCTGCAATTGTGCTAAAATTAGAGATACTGCATTCTAAATCGAAATCACGCATTGTTATACACAGCAAATACATTCCTAGGTTTTTGTTTTCTTTTTTCATCTCCATATACACTTGAACTCCCATATCATTTCGAATTTCTATTGGACGACAACGTTCGTTGACAATGTATTTGATTTCAATAATTTTTGCAAAGGTATCGATCATTAGATGCTCTGTAATTGCAGAATTCAATAGACTATAATTTGAATCTTCATTGACTACAATTCCATCAACATCAAAATCTCGATATCTCCCAACGCTATCCCAGTGACCATTTAGTTGAAGCATAATCGCTAATTTTGACATTATGTCGCGAGATTAAATACAATTTTAGCTAATTGTTTGCAATTGTTTTTTTCAAAACCTTCGTTTATGGAAAACCATGGGAAATGGAGAAAACCAGAGAATAGAACTTGATAACAGTGCGATGATAATCAGAGAAAATCGGCGTAATAGTAGGATTCTACAAATATATTGGCTTGATTAAGGTGCGATGATTGCGTCAGTAAAATCTCTAATTGAAATATACGCGATCCCAAAATCCCGCGTCTAAATTAGGAAGACTACCGCATAAAGGATTCTAGTTTGAACAAATATATTTATTTTGTAGCTAAAACTTGTTTAGGTCGGATAAATAACTAAACATAAGCATTTTTGGTAATAAAACTTCAAATAGTATATAGAAACGAAAAAAATCCCTTTTAAGAAATTCCGTTAGATATTTATGCACGTAAATAAAAGAGTAAGTGTATCTGTCCATATTTTGGAATAGTGTATATCGTGTAATTAGTTTTAAAACGTTGAGTTAAAGTGGACTTCATGGCCTTTTGAATTGAATAATGCTTACCTTAACTATTGAGATTACTTTTCTATTTTTCAGCTATTCAATATTTATGACCTTTTCATTTTTTTTTTTTAACTCCAAATCGTTACGTATTTACACCATTCCCTCTTTAAGTCCTTCCAGTTAAGTTTTAATGTTTTTATTTATGACTTCTTACCTAGTTCAATAATGAAAGATTTAATGGTAAAAAATTTAGTTGATTAGTAGTTTAAATTAATTTTGTCCAATGTAAATTCTATTTTAAGGGAGAAAAAATGTGAACGACATTTCACTAAGAGGCTTCGTCCTTTAATATAGTACTAGTTTTAGAGTACGCGTGTTACGCGTGTACCCTAACTCAATGTAACGATCCGACCAGTCATTTTGAGCTCTAGCATGTCGTTCGGCAGTTTGAGACCTTGAGTAGCTTCACTTCATGTATTATGACTTGAACGGGTGGTTGGTTTCGATATTCAAGAAGTTTGGAGTTGATTTGGAAGAATAATTCTCAACTCGGAAGCTTTACATTGAAAGAGCTGACCAAGGTTTGATTTTTGAGTAAACAGCCTCAGATTGGAGTTTTGACGGTTCCGTTAGGTCCGGATAGTGATTTTGGACGTAGGCGTGTGTCCGGATTTAGATTTAAAGGTCCGTAGGTTGATTTGATGTTTTTTGGCGAAAGTTGGAAGATTTGAGGTTTGGAAGGTTGATAGGTTTGACTGTGAGTTGACTTTATTTATATCGGACCCGTATTACGGTTTCAGAATTTGATATAGGTCTGTTGCGTCATTTGGGACTTGCATGCAAAATTTGAGCTTATTCCGGGTTGATTTGGCATGGTTCGACATGAGTTTTAGAAGTTTAAAAGCTCATTAGTTCATTAGGCCTGAATTGATGCGCGATTCATAGTTTTGATGTTGTTTGGTATAATTTGAGACCTCGAATAGGTTTGTATTATGTTTTGGGACTGGTTGGTGTGATTGGACAGGGTCTCGGAGGACTCTGGTGTATTTCAGATGGGTTGGGTTGTGTCGCACTCTTATTTGATGTTTCAGTATCGTTTCTTTAGGCATAAAGGTATCCATATTGACTAGACAATCTTTTATTTGTGATTAAATTTAACCACTATATCTGTATCATAATTATGGAACCATTGCAATAAGAATCGTCGAATTGTGAGGTCGTATGATAGAGTTATGCACATTTCCGTGTCGGAAAAAATTGCTGGTTTCTGGTGCAAAATTTTGTTCATCGTGAAAGCGAGTGAGCTCCTGTGAACGCGAAGAAGGAATTTTGGTTTGACCGGTCAACGTGAAAATTTTCTCTTCGCGAACGGTTAGAACAAAAATCACATGGGCAGTGTTTTAAATCGGCAAACCGATCATTCTAGTATTTTAAGCCTATCTTGAGTTCTATAGCTCTATTCAGGTGATTTTCGCGACGTTGTTCTCATCTCAACAAGCGAGTAAATATATTACTTTTATTATGATTTTTTCCCATTTTATTTCTATTGGTTATTATTTTATCCGTATTTAAATTCTAGAAATTGGGATTTTGAGCCCGAAAGTTGAGAAATGAAAAATCTTTGATTTGAGGGTAAATTCATGGATGAAATTGGATGATTTTATGAATATAGACTATATAAATTATGGATAATATTTATTTTTGATAATTTTTAAAATCCGAGCACGTGGGCCCGGGGGTTGACTTTGTTGACTTTTCAAGCGGAGTTGAGAATTGTTCTTAATTGTTAAATTACGAGTGTTGGAGTATATTTTGATTGGTTTGCACGTTGTTTGATTAGTTTCGTATTGTTTGGCATCGGTTTAAGGTGTTAGAGAAGCGTTGGAGTCGGTTATCAGAGTTCGGTGTGAGGTAAGTCTCATGTCGAGCCTTGTGAGGGGAAAACTACCCCGTTGGTATTGTATGTATTATGTGTTACTTGTTATGGGAGTTACGTACGTACGAGGTGACGAGAGTTTTTACGTAGCTAAAATCATGCTTATAACCGGATAGACTTAGGACTTTATCATTCGATATTTGTATTACCTGAACTCAACTTGTTAGTTTTACTAAAAACTTGAAAATATAATTTGATTAGAGATCATGTTAGAACGAACCTCTTTACCTTGAGGTATCTGGCGGGACATTTGATCACTGGTAACAGTTATGGTTACTTTATGTTCCTGTTCTTATATTGCAAACATGTGGCTCGCAATTCGATAAGCTTATTCCCTTCCTGTGGATCAGGACGAATGCCTCGGTAGTATATTTGAGATAAATCTATAGTTTCCGTCGATCGACCCTCGGCAGTGTACACATTATTCTGGATCGGGTCGTACGACCTCGGCATAACACGTGTGTAATATCGCTAAGAGTCTGAATAATCATAAGATGTCCCTTTTAGTTGAGACCTGGCATTTATATGATATTCCTTATCTGTTTGACATAGCACTTGATATTTCTTATTTGTTGAGAAATTTATATTATTTTAATGTTGGAGGATTTTTGTTAGTTACAGTTCTTACCTCAATATTGATGTTGTATTTCATATTCATTTATAATTTAATATATTGATTTATTGGACCACTAGTTTGTGTCGATATCGACCCCTCGTCACTACTTCTCCGAGCTGAGGCTAGATACTTATTGGGTACGCCTTGATTTACGTACGCATGCTACACTTTTGCACTTATTATGCATGTATACTTTTGATGGCCATTTGGGCGCAAGGGTGCAACTATTGAGAGGACTTTACGGTGAGCTGCATCCCATAATATGATCTGCAGCACACAGAGTTTCCATCATATTCATTTATTTTATCCTGTCTATTTTGTATTTCTGACAGATGTTGTATTGGTATTGCACTTCCTAGTAGATGTTGATGCGCTTGTAACACCGAATTTTGGGATATTCTAGTAGATGTTAATGGTTTTTCTTAAATATTGCCACTGTTTTATTTTATATCCGACTAATATCATATGTATCAATGATTTTCAATGCACTAATTTTTTATTTAATAAAATTCATGATCTTAAAAGTAATAAAATGAATTAGTAAATTGATAGTTCGCTATTGGATTGCCTAACGATGATGTTGGGCGCCATCACGACCTATAGCGGGAATTGGGTTGTGACATTCAATGGGTACAATAATTTAACAAATTACTTAATAAATATATTAAATTCTTATTAGAGTTTCAAAATAAAGGTTAAGAAAGTGTTAGTTGTTAAAAATGATGATTGTTGATCATATTTAGCTAACTCAATAAAAGAAGAAACTCTATTTTAGAAAATTCTTCAATCATCTCATTCAACTAGCAAAAGACGTGTTTTTTCTCATGAGCTAAATATAATTTTTTCTATTTTTTAATCAATAAGTAATACCATATGATTTATTTCTAAAAACCTGTAACGACTCGGCCGGTCGTTTTAAAGTTGTAGCCATGTTCCCCCATCTACTACATATTTTATGCTTTACAGTTTTAAGTGAGTTGCCGGGGTAGTTGGTTTGCGTTCAGAGAGGTTTCGAATTGAATTGAGACACTTATCTGAAAGTTGGAAGGTTAAGTTGAAAAGGTTGACCGGATGTTGACTTGTATGTAAACGGATCCGGTTTGGAGTTTTGATAGTTCCATTAGATACTTTGGGCAATTTTGGACTTAAGAGTGTGTCGGGATTGTGATTTGGAGGTCCATAGTTGAACTAGGCTTGAAACGGCGGAAGTTAGAAATTTGAAAGTTTGACCGAGAGTGAATTTTGTGGTTACCGGGCTCGGGTTGAGGTTCTGGGAGTTGGAGTAGGTCCATCATGTCAATTGTGACTTGTGTGCAAAATCTGAGGTCAATCGGACGTAATTTGATATGTTTCGGCATCGAATGTAGAAGTTAGAAGTTCAAAAGTTCGGTAGGTTTGAATCAATGCGCAATTCGTGGTTTTTGTGTTGTTTGACGTGATTTAAAGGCTCGACTAAGTTCGTATGATATTTTGGTACTTGTTGGTATGTTTGGTTAATGTCCCGAGGGGCCTCGGGTGCGTTTCAGATGGTTAACAGATCAATTTTTGGACTTAGAGAATTTCGAGAATTTTCTGGTGCACTGATTTGGTTTCCTTATATGCGATAGCGTGATAAGGCCCGCGATCGCAAAGGCTAGTTGGAGCAGCTGTGATGTTTTATTCAATGCGATCGCTAGTTCTGGCATGCGATTGCATAGGTAGGGGAAACAGTGCATCGCGAACGCGTGGGCTAGGCCGCATTCGCAAAGAGGAGGTAAGGCGTTGGGGTTTAGGGGCGTTGTTCTATGCGAACGACTGGGCCGTCCGGGATTGCGTAGGCCTGGGAAGCCTATGCTTCGCATTCGTGTGTGTTCTTGTGCGGTCGTGTAGAGGCGTTTCTAGTGGCAGTGAAGGTGGTGCTTCGCTATCGCGAAGATTTTTCCGCGATCGCGAAGAAAGGATACCTGGGCAGATTTAAATATTTCAAAATGAGGGTTTGAGTTCATAACACAGATTGGATTTTTGGAGCTCGTTGAGAGGCGATTCTTGGAGAGATTTTCAAGTGGGTGATTGGGGTAAGTGAATCTTACCTAGTTATTATTAATTTCCATGTTTATGACTTTGATTTCATCATTAATTTAGTGATTTGGGGTGGAAATTTTGAGAATAATGGAGAAAAGTTCTTAGGCCGGATTTTGAGGATTTGATCGAGGTTTTGGTATTGGATTTGAGTAATTTTGGTATGGGTGGGCTCGTGGTCGAATGGGCGTTCGGATTTTGTGACCTATACCCAATTCCAGGACGTAGGCCTAGAGGCCGGATTTTTTATTTGACTTTTTGAATTTTGATTAAGATCTTAGTATTTTCTTGTGGAATTGATTACTTTAGCCCGCGTTGATTGTATCGAATTAATTGTGGCTTGATTCGAGGCATTCAGAGGTCGTTTCACGAGGAAAGGGCGTGTTGGAGTAGAGATTTTCGCGGTTTGATATTAGTAACACTTCTAAACTTGGTCCTGAAGGTACAAAACCCCGAATTATATGTTATGTGACTGGTGTTGAGGTGACGCACATGCTACGTGATGGGCGTGTGGGCATGCACCGTAAGAAATTTGACTTGGTCGATTTCATGGAACTGTATAGTTGATTTATCTTGTTGTTATCCGTATTTTCATCATGTGATTAAGTAATTGAGCTGTCAATCATGCTAGAAATCATGTTTAGGCTATATGCTTGTACTGTTGGGTCCCACATTAGTCGTTCCTTGTTGTTGAGTTAATTGTTTAATTGCAGTCATGTACTCATTCGTATGCATCATTCATATCATATCTTAGTATTTTTTATTGTACATTGTCACATATCGTATCATTGATTGGGGCTGCTTAGTATAAGCGTTGTGAGCCCAAGAGATAGGAGAGATTGATACTTAAGTGAGGCCGAGGGCCTGATTGCGAGTGATATTTATGGGATCGGGATGCACGTCGCAACATGTTTTTATTATTTATGCCTGGATCTAGTTTCTTATAGCGCTTGCGCTGAACGAGCCCCCCTGGAGTCTGCACACCCACAATGAGCGCAATTGATTTATATTGAGGGATGGATCTTCCCTGGGCATGGATCTTGCCCGAATCATTTATATTTTGGGATGAATTTTTCCTGGGCTGGATTGGTCATATACAGTACTGAGTTATTGTGTACTCTGAGAGTATTAGTACGCGAGGCTTCCATTGAAGTACATCACATACATAATGTACACTGCCATGTAGATATAGAAATGTCATATCCCTATATCATTTAGAATTGATCTGTCTTACTGGTATTGAGTTCTTATCTGATAAACTTGAAACATGCCTACATTTATGTACTGTCATTTCTATATTGAACTGTGCATGTTGAGTTCGTCACTACTTTCAGAACAAAGGTTAGATATATTACTTATTGAGTTGGTTGTACTCACGCTACACCCTGCACCTCGTGTGCAGATCCAGGTGCTTCCAATCACAGTGGTTGCTGAGTTGCGGAGTCCGGACATTCGGAGATCATTGAGGTAGCTTCTTGGCATCCACAGACCTTAACTCTCCTCTCTTATCTTTCATTTCATTTTTAGTTTTATTTTCTAGATGGTGTACCAGACTATATCCTTATGTAGATGCTCATGTACTTGGTGACACCCCGGTTTTGGGAGAGATTAAATATTGAGTTATGACTTCCTATCCTATTAAAAGATTTTCCTTTAATTAAATTGTTTTTGTATCTTTCAAAGATTTAAAGTGTTGGAAATGTCTGAGTAGTCGGCTTGCCTAGTACTATGATAGGCGTCATCACGATGGATGGGTTTTGGGTCGTGACAAACTGGTATCAGAGCCTAGGTTACATAGGTCTCACGAGTCATGAGCAGGTTTAGTAGAGTATTATGGATCGGTACGAGACATTTGTACTTATCTTCGAGAGGCTGCCAAACCCTTAGGAAACTTCACATTCTTGTATTCTTGTCATGCGGATTTGTTGATTCCGTCAACTAAACTTCTGTTATTCTATTCTCTCACAGATGGTGAGGACACGTGCTACTGGACAGGACGGATAGCCACCAGTAACACCAGCTAGGGCCACAAGAAGCCAAGTTTATGGTAGGGGCCGCGGTAGGGGCATAGGTGCAGCTCATACACCAGCTAGAGCAGCACCTGCAGATCCACTAGTTGCTCCAGCTCCGGAGAAAGTACCAGATACAGTTTATCCAGTGGGGGAGGCTCAGGCACCAGTTGTGCCCGTTGTGCTTCCAGGCCTTCAAGAGGCTTTGACTAAGATTTTGACTGTGTGCACTAGCCTTTCTCAGGCGGTCTTAGTTCTGGTCACAGCAGCCACTTCTCAGGCTGGGAGAGGTACTCAGATTCTTGTCGCCCATACTCCAGCGCAGGTGATGTAGGGACTTCAGACACCGGGGGTTACTACGAGCCCATCGGGTTGTAATTGCTCAGGCCCAGGTAGGTCCCATTATGACTGATGATGAGCAGAGGAGACTAGAGATATTTGGGAGGCTTCAGCCTCCATCATTCAGCGGGGCTGAGTCAGAGGATGCCCATGACTTCTTGGATAAGTGCCAGCGAATTCTTCGCATGGCGGGTATTCTGGAGACTAGTGGGATCTCGTTTACTACTTTTCAGTTTACTAAGGCTACCTTCAAATGGTGGGAGGCTTATGAGAGGTGCATGCAGGTGGGCGCAGTACCACTTACTTGGCAAGACTTATCCGTTCTTTTCTTTGATAAGTTCGTGTCGCAGTCTCGCAGGGATGAGCTGTTTGAGCAGCTACGTCAGGATGGCATGTTTGTGACCCAGTACCAGATGAGGTTTTTCAAGTTGGCACGTCACGCGGTTTAGTTGGTTCCCACAGATAGGGAGAGTATTAGTAGGTTTTTTGATACCTAATTTTTCCTCAAACTATTTTAAAATTGCATATATACCTTCAAAATCATGCATTAATAGTAATTGGTATTTTTCCATATTTTTCCTATATTTATCCAACATTTTTATTTCCAATAAATAATTATAAAATTTCATTACAAATGATTTCAAAAGTATTTCTTGATTTAATTTATTATTTAGGGTCCTACTAAGACCAAATTATTTCACAATCAGCCAAATTGGCACCTTTTAGCTATAATTGCAATAACTTTGCAATTATAGCTCAATCATATGTTTTATACTATTTTTATCCAGTAATTGACCATTTGTATTTCTAAATACTAAGTAATCATTTTAATTTATTTTTTAAGCATGAATTTCATTTATTTTTTTTACAATTATCAGCTATTTTATAAATTATTTTTAGTTAGTCTAATTGGGTATTTAACAATTAGCCACCTTCATTTCAATTTTGGCCTGAAATTGGCCTGATCCCAACACAATTAAATGACCCAACAGACCCCCCAAGCCCAAACCTAAATCTACCCGGCCCAATCTGGGTTTAATCCTGACCGTTGATCAAAATTGATCAACGGTCTGAATGACCCCCTTCCTAAAATAAACCTAAAGACTAACCTTCCCCCTTCTCATTTCCCCCTCACTCTCCGCCGTCTCAACCCTCTCATCTCTCTTACCTCTTCGACTCCCTCTGCTAAACCTAGCCCCTTCTCCGGCCGTCGCCTTGCCGGAAAGCATGGTGGTTTCACCACCCACAGCTTCATGGCTCCCTCCTTAACGTGTGTCACTGCTCTTGAAGCCCTGAAGTGAACCAGAGGCGGTTCAGTCACCTCCTATGATCTCATGCCATTTTTTCGGCCATCCATGACCGTCCGAGTAAGATCTTACCACTTTCCGGTTAAAACCGATGACTTTTGAGTTTTTCTTCTCCTCTCTGGGTTCTCTCTTTGAAACCCTAACTTCTAGAACTCTCGATTCTTCTAGATCGGTAATAGATCTATACATTTTATGAGTTATTTTCATGTTTCCCTTAAAGATTTTCCTGTTTCCTAAACGATTCTTCATTTTCCAAACTAGGGTTTCTAAATCCTTTTTCAAAACAGTTCTCTTTCTGGTTTCTTAATATTATTTTATGATTTTTATCATGTTTAAACATTATTTGAGCCTATCCCTTTTTGTTTGAGTCATTTTGATAGAAACCCCCAAATATTTTGGTTTCAATCTGTGATTCTGAGTTTATGCGCGATAACGTTTTTACCTGTTCTAGTATGACTGCTTTGCTTTCATGAGTACTTTGTGATTTTTTGTGATTTTTGCTCGATACTTGCCACTAGGGTTTCATGACTCCGTTTTAAATGATTTTCCTATGATTTTTTCAGTATCATCCTAGGGTCTCTACTGTGTTTTAGTGATTTATTTAAGCTTCTCTCCTTTATCTGGCTCGTTGTGATGAAATCCCTAATTTTAGACCTAAACCCTAAGTTCCTGACTTTGTCTTTGATATTGTTTGCATATGTATGAATTTTATGATTCCCTGATGTTTTACCCTATGTTGTTTATCAATGTCTCTGATTTTTCCTTGCTTTTACGCTTACATTACTGTTTATCCCATAAGTTCATGTGAATCCCTAATTTCATATGTTTTCACTACTAGGGTTTCTGACTTCTTGCCTGTTATTTATTCAATTCATGATAATCTCCTTTAATTGATGGTATTCCTATTCGAATCCATGATTTTCTGTAATTTTACTTTATTAGGGTTCCTGATTTATTATTTGAATCCCTGATTCCCTGTGATTTGAAAAATCTTATTGATTTCTTATGGGACATTCTTACTGATTTCCGACCTTTAACTTATTTCTTACCTTGTTACATGGTTGATTTACTGTTAATTGATCCCTATTTCCTTAATTAAAATATGATGAACCTAGTCTCACTTGCATACTAGTATTGGGTTGAAATTGTTTCCTTGTATGGTATATGCGTCGGAACTTTCCTTATTTTTCATTTGCCTATTAGCCGTTTGAATTTAACCCCTTCAATCAAGGGATACTTATGCTGATTTCACAACTGTTTGAATATTCCTTTAAGCTATATATGGTCCCTTTCCTTATTTGTTACTCACTGTTTGAATAACTCCCTTAATTAATACTTAGGCTGATTTCACTCGGATTGATACTAAGTTCCATAATTTTTAATTGATTCTAATTTTTACCTTATTTCAACCCAACTTTCAAAAACTATATATATGTATGCTTTTTTCTCATTTTAAGACACAAACACACACACAGTTCAAGCTCTCCCTATCACACACAAACATACTCTGCTCTGAAATTTTCTTTCTCTCTTGTTGTTTGCTTTCTACTCAGTTGGCTAAAAGCCAAGACTGAGTAACTTTATTACTCTACTTGCTCTATTGTGCCACTGTTCTATTTGTATTACTGCTCTATTGGTCTATATTGTTCTATACATTTATTCTCTCCTTCTCTGCACACTACTGCTCCTTTACTCTGCACTTACTTCATCATCTAACTGGTATGTTCTCAGTTTAATTTTAAGGTTTCCAAAATAACATGCTTCAGTCTGTATTACAATTCCTTTTATTCCTATTATGTGTCTACTTATGGTTTTATTTCTTACCCTGCAACTAGCATGCCTATTTATTAAACCATCTATATGGTTACTCTCTAGTACAGGATGTTTATTACTTTCTATATGTCCCCTTAAAACTTCTGCCCTATCCCCTGACCCCAGTACATGATAAGCATGTAGTTCTGAACATAGTGTGTACTCTAACACCCCTCAACCTGATGCTATTTCGATCCTTATATGTATCCTTGTAAAGGACTATGCTATGACAGTTTAAGTTTTGTAATACTTTTCTGAGGCCTACTTGTGTGCAAGCATGTTCCTATGTGCTTCATACTTGTCCCCAATCCCTCATCTCCCTGCTTGTAGTTGCTGAACTTGTTGAACTTGTCTTAATTCATGTTTATTGTTCTGTGTGTGTTGTTTGAGTATGTTGGTTGTGCTATTGCCTTACCCTTTTTAAGCAAATTTTCATTAAACCTCTCTCTTTCTCAAAACTATTTTAAAATTGTTCTTACTCACTATGAGAACTTCCACTATACTCTTAGACATTAGGTTATGCCCCTCTTGTGTGAGCATTGCCTTGAGACCCTTGAGCTCCCTCTGAACTTTGACACACAAGAGTTGGCCTTTCCACACTGCACTTACTCCATCTTGGCTATGAAATCTGGGTGTGAGCACTGCCCGGGATCCCTTGAGATCCTTAGGGAACTTTGACCCACCTGGATCATGTGAAGGGTTGTGAACCAATAGCATTTGAGGATCTGGAAACATGGGCCTACAATGGAAGGCTCCCTATAGTTAAGTTCTTCTTTTCCTTATATAATTCTTATTCAGAGGTTTGTAATAATTTGTAAAAATGATTCTGGGGTTGGATAGTGGAAATGGGTGGGGATATGCATGCTATAGTATAAGTATGGGTAGATATCATGTTTTTCTAGGTTTATTTTTTTATATGCGCACTAGTAACCATGTCTAGGAATCAAGTATGCCATGCATTTAGATACCATGTCACTTAGGTTCATATATCTGCTTTTCTTTCAGCATGTCATCACTCATTGCCTTCACTTAGAAATCTTGTTCATAGGATCAGTAATAACAACAAAAAATGTTACCATTTGATTCTTTCCATGCATTCTGAAAAAATGTAGTCTAGATCATGCCTTAGAACAAATGTGTTAACAAATATGCAATCATGCTATACACGTAGAGATGTTGTGCATAATGTTGTGATCTTGCATTCATTTAGAAAAATCATGTTTAAGTTATCATGTTGCATTAGAAATCATGCCTTAGGGTCATACTTACTCAAATCACACCTAGTTTAAATATACTTGTTTAAAACAGTCCCTGTTCTAATAAACTGGAAATCAGTCTTTGGTAAACACTTAGAATTACATGCTATTAGGAATGGTAATCTGAAACCCTTTTAACAAAGTTGTACAACTGCTACATGTTATTTTACACCTAGGCAAGCCTTAGGAAATCAGTTACAAGGAATTAAACTAGATCTGTCTTTGTGTTATCACTTAGATACCATGCATAGGATCTGAACCTGAATCTGGACCTTAACTGTGTATGAGTCATGATGTTTATGTGTACTATGTGTGGAGGTATACTTGAGCCTTTTATTTTCTTTCCATGCTCCCCCTTAACTGAAGTCCTATATGTTTTATTATGTGTCGCCTTAGTAATTTTTACCTTTAAAACCTGAGGGTCTGCCTAACACCTCCCTTATAGGATAGAAGTCCTAAATTCCTCCGGGACTGATAGGAAGGGACGGGTAACAGCATGCAATAGAATTCGTGACCAACACGCTCTTTGATTACCTTCACGGGGTGGGAAAGCGTAGAATATGGATATGATGATCGGGTGCGCTAATACCACGTGTAGCCCCTCTTCGAGGAGTGTCATACCGGGTATTGCATTGATGTGATCCATATTATTATAAACCTAAGATACCCTTTATATGCTTAGATCGTAATCCTTTCAAAATCTAAGTCTTAAGCATGTAGATGTTTGAGGGGTGCCTAACACCTTCTCCTTAGGATAATTTCAAGTCCTTACCTATCTATGGTTAACAACGTAGTTGTAAATGAACCCTTTTGGTGTCCTAACGCACCTTTAAAAATCGTTAGGTGGCGACTCTCAAAAACACAAACCCCTTTCCCAAAAGGAAAGAGTTGTCTCAACCGAATGTCATAAACCCAATCTCCGCGAGGAAAGAGGGGGGCGCGACAAGGTTCATTGCTTATGACTCAGGAGAGGGTATCTGGTGCTACTTTCGACGAGGTGGTTGATATTGCTCGGCAAATAGAGATGGTTTGTAGTTAGGAGCGTCAGGAGAAGGAGGCCAAGAGGCCTCGAGGTTCAGGTGGTTTCGGTGGTGTTCCTTCTAGGGGGTTAGTCCTACCACAGCAGGGGTCGTTGATCTCATCCAAGTCACAGTTGTATTTGAGGTTATGAAACAGTCGATGCAATAATAGTACCCAACAAGGAGTGGGGGTCGATTTTCCACAAGGAGCTATGAAGGGGACTTAGGTGTATATACTATACTGAATGAGCTTGAATTATCTCAAATTTCACTTCCACAAAATTGGTTTGTTTCTAAGTCTATTTTAAACTAAGGATAACAACTAAGAATTGAAACTAGGAAATTATTTTTGTTTGTTTTTCAATTGATAAAAGGGCCTAGGGCTATGACCTTCACTTAGGTGTTCGCTTAATGGGTTGTAAGACTTAAAGCTTATTTATTGGTCGGGGTGTATTATAGCTATCAACACTCAAGTACCCACATAATACCTCTCGGTCATAGAGTCATTTTTCCCAATTTGTCTTTCTCAATTCCAAATGGGTATTGAACAAAGCAGTTAATAATAAGATCAAGTCGGGTTTTTTATTTCTAGGTTCAACCCTTTAATTGGGCTTATCAATCTCTCGATTGACCCAATTTCTTGCTAGCCAAGTTTTCCCAGACATAGTCTCTCTTTCTCAAGTAGAGACCAAGTCAAATAGGCATAAAATAGTGTTTCCAACCATTAAACCTTCAATTAAAGAAACAACAAGGCTAGATAATCAACACTCAACCATAAACAAGCAATAAGTCAAACACCCATTAAGTTTACATACTACGGTTGGGTCACAACCCTAGTGAAAATCTAGTTACTCATGCTTAAATTAGAAGATAAAGAAGAAAAAGTGATAATTAAACCCATATTAATGATTAAAATGATAAAACTAATGTTCAAAAATCTCAAAATAGCAAAAGTAAATGGCTGATGATGTCAAAAGTTACAAAAGTTAACCTAAGAAAATGCAACTCTTCTATTTATCAGTGCTAGAATTTTCGGACAAAATTGCCCTTTCGGAGGTTCTACAGGCACACAATTCCATGAGCCGTCCGCACTTTTCTTCAACTTGGCAGGATTGGACTCTTTGCCCGCACAATTCTGAACTGCGGCCGCATCTCTCTATTTCTACGGTCCGCACATTTATGAGTGCGGCCACACATGGCTCTTTTGCGGACCGCACAAATGCAACTGCAGCCGCATAGCTGATCTTCTACGGTCGCACAATAATTGTGCGGTCTGCACTTCCGTTGAAGTTGATATACACGTTCTCTAAACTTTTGATCTTGTCTAGCTTCTCCGGCCGCACATTTCATGTGCGGACCTTACTTCTTCACATGTCTTTGATTGGATTTTCTTCACAATCTGCGGTCCACACTTTAGAACTTTTGTGCCTGTTTTTTTTTCTTTGTTCAAATTACTCCCTCTTGAGTTGGATTTCATGTTTGAGGCTTATTTTCTACCATTCCTGCAATTAAGCATATTCCATCATTTTTTGGGAACACAATTAAACGCTTTTAGACTAAAATAAAAGCAAAAATGTGCTAATAAATAGTCAAAATCCCCACTCATCAGTCGTCCTTATAGGCCCACTCAGATGACTCGTCCAATTCATCATAGTGCATCATCTAGCCATGGTTCATACAATGCCCGTCCGGGTCAGTCATCTTTCAGTGCCCTTCCAGCTCAGAGCTCGTCCCTCGCTCTATCAGTTCAGGGTTCATCTGTACCAGGTTCTTCTGATAGTTATTCGATTTCTCAAGTTCCGCCTCAGTACTTCCCACCAATTTCATAGAGGGTTTGTTTTGAGTGTGGATATTTGGGTCACATAAAGAGACATTGCCCCCGCCTTTCGGGAGGTCCAACTCATCAGAGGAGTCAGACTACGACTTCAGCACCAATTACTTCACCACCCGCCCATCCAGCTCGGGGTGGGGCTCAGGCTGCTAGGGGTCGCCTTAGAGAGGGAGGCCGATCAGGTGACGGCCATGCCCGATTCTATGCTCTTCCAGCTAGACCAGATGTTGTTGCTTCAGACACATGATCACAAGTATTGTCTCAGTATGCCACAGAGATGCTTCTGTATTATTTGATCCTGGTTCCACTTATTCGTATGTACCATTGTATTTTTCCTGTTATCTGGATATGCCTCGTGAGTCCTTAGTTTTATTTGTTCATATATCTATGTCGGTAGGCAATACTATTGTTATGTACCGTGTATACCGGTCGCGTGTAGTGACTATTGGGGGATTGGAGACGAGAGTTAATCTCTTGCTGCTTAGTATGGTTGATTTCGACGTGATCTTGGTGTGGATTAGTTGTCTCTGTGTCATGTTATCCTAGATTGTCACGCTAAGACTGTGGTTTGCCAAGGACTGAGTGGAGAGGTTCTCTAGCTTACGTTCCCAGCAGAGTGATTTCATATTTGAAGTTGGGAAGGGTTGTCTATCTTATTTGACCTATGTGAGGGATGTTGGTACTGATACCCCTACTATTGATTATGTTCCATTGGTACGATACTTTCCGGACGCTTTTCCTGCAGACCTGTCCGGCATGTCACCCAACAGGGATATTGACTTTGATATTGACTTGGTGTCGGACACTCAGCCCATTTCTGTTCTTCCGTATAGTATGGCACCATCTGAGTTGAACGAATTGAAAAAGCAGCTTTAAGAGCTTTTTGATAAGGGGTTTATTAGGTCTAACGTGCCGCCTTGGGGTGCACCGATCTAGTTTGTGAAGAAGAAGGATGGTACCATGTGTATGTGCATCGATTATAGATAGTTGAACAAAGTTACATTCAAGAATAAGTATCATTTGTCGCGTATTAATGATTTATTTGACCAGCTTCAGGGAGAGAGGGTCTTCTTTAAGATCGATTTGAGGTCTAGGTATCACAAGTTGAAGATTCGGGACTCGAATATTCTAAAGACACCATTTAGGACCTGTTACGGTCATTATGAGTTCCTTGTGTTGTCTGTTGGGTTGACCAATGCCCCAACAGCATTCATGCATCTGATGAACAGTGTATTTCATACCTATCTCGACTCATTTGTCATAGTATTCATTGATCATATCGTGGTGTACTCTCACAGCCAGGAGGAGCATGCCTAGAATTTGAGAATTATGTTGCAGCGATTGAGGGAGGAGAAACTTTATGACAAGTTCTCCAAGTGTGAGTTTTTTCTTAGTTCGGTGGTGTTCTTGGAACACGTGGTGTCCAGTAGGGGGATTTAGGTGGATCCAAAGAAGATAGAGGTGGTTAAGAGTTGGCCCAGGCCATCCTTGGCTACTGAGATTCAGAGCTTTCTCTGTTAGGACGGTTATTATCGTCTCTTCGTGGAGGGCTTCTCGTCTATTGCATCGCCTTTGACCAAATTGACCCAAAAGGGTGCTACTTTGAGGTGGTTGGATGAGTGTGAGGAGAGCTTTCAGAAGCTTAAGACTGCCTTCACCACAACTCTAGTTCTAATTTTGCCTTCAGCTTCAGGCTCTTATATAGTGTATTGTGATGCTTGGTTGGTATTGGGTGTGTCTTGATGCAGGAGGGTAGAGTAATTGATTATCCTTTGCTCCAGTTGAATCCCCATGAGAAGAGCTAGCTTGTCCATGATTTGGAGTTGGCTGCCATCGTTCATGCATTGAAGATTTGGAGGCATTATCTCTATGTTGTGTCTTGTGAGGTATTTACCGATCATCGGAGTCTCCATCACTTGTTCAAACAATAGGATCTAAATTTTAAGCAATGGAGATTGTTGGAGCTGCTAAAGGACTATAATATCACTATTCTGTATCATTTCGGGAAGGCCAATGTGGTGGCCGATGCCTTGAGTAGGAAGGCGGTGAGTATGGATAGCCGTGCATTCATTCCTGTTGGTGAAAGACCGCTTGCAGTTGATGTTCAGGCCTTGGCCAACCAAATCGTAAGATTAGATGTGTCAAAGCCCAGTCTGGTTCTAGCTTGTGTGGTTTCTCGGTCTTCCTTATATGATTGCATCAAAGAGCGGCAGTATGATGATCCATATTTGCTTGTCCTTAAAGACAAAATTCAGCACGGTGATGGTAGGGATTTTACTATTGGGGATGATGGGTGTGAGGAGGGTCGGATTTTTGTGCCTAATGTAGATGGGCTACATGAGTTGATTCTTGAGGAGGCCCACAGTTCGCGGTATTCCTTTCATTTGGGTGCCGCGAAGATGTACTGGGACTTGAGCCAGCACTATTGGTGGAGAAGGATGAAGAAGGATATAGTGGGGTTTGTATATCGGTGCCTTAACTATCAGCAGGTAAAGTATGAGCATTAGAGACCGGGTGGATTGCGTTAGAGACTTGAGATTTCGGAATGGAAATGGGAGCGTATCACCATAGATTTCGTAGTTAGGCTCCCACGGACTTCGAAGAAGTTCGATGTGATTTGGGTGATTGTGGATCGGCTGACCAAGTCTGCTTACTTCATTCCAGTTGCGACTACCTATTCGTCGGAGAGGTTGGCTGAGATTTACATTCGTGAGATTGTTCGCCTTCGCGGTGTGCTAGTGTCCATCATTTCAGATCGGGGCAGGCAGTTGACATCACAGTTTTGGAGAGCCATGCAGCGAGAGTTGGGCACCCAGGTTGAGTTGAGTACACCATTTCATCCTCAGATGGACGGACAGTCTGAGCGTATTCAGATATTGAAGGACATGCTACGCGCTTGTGTCATAGTTTTCGGGGGTCCTTCGGATCAGTTTCTGCCACTTGCAAAGTTTGCCTACAACAACAGCTACCAGTCGAGCATTCAGATGGCACTGTATGAGGTTTTGTATGGGAGACGGTGTCGATCTTCGGTGGGCTGGTTTGAGCCAGGTGAGGCTAGGCTTTTTAGTACTGACTTGGTTCAGAATACTTTGGACAAGGTTAATTTGATTCATGATCGGCTTCGCACGGCATAGTCTAGACAGAAGAGTTACGCTGATCGGAAGGTCCGTGATGTTGCTTACATGGTTGAGGAGAAGGTACTACTCAAAGTTACACCCATGAAGGGTGTTATATGGTTCGGGAAGAAGGGTGTTATATGGTTCAGGAAGAAGGGCAAGTTGAGCCCTCGGTGTATTGGGCCGTTTGAGGTTCTTAAGAGGATCGGAGAGGTGGTTTATAAGCTTGTCTTTCCACCTAGTTTGTCAAATTTGAATCCAGTATGTCATGTTTCTATGCTCCGGGAGTATGTATGTGATCCGTCTCATGTCTTGTATTTCAGCACGGTTTAGTTGGATGGTGATTTGACTTATGATGTGGAGTCGGTGTCCATATTGGGTCGGCAGGTTTGAAAGTTGAGGTCAAAGGATATAGCTTCAGTGAAGGTGCGATGGATATAGCTTTGGTGAAGGTGCGGAGCAGATATCCATACCTAATCGATACTCCATGTATGTTTCTAGACCCGTTCTAGGACGAACATTTGTTTAAGAGGGGGAGAATGTAACGACCTGGCAGATCGTTTTGAGAGTTGTAGCCCCGTTCCCCATTTACTACTCATTTTATGCTTTACATTTGTTATGTGACTTTCCGGGGTTGTTGGTTCGGGTTCGGAGAGGTTTCGGATTGAATTGAGACACTTAGTCTCAAGGTTGGAAGCTTAAGTTGAAACGGTTGATCGGATGTTGACTTGTGTGTAAACGGCTCCAGATTGGAGTTTCGATGGTTTCGTTAGCTCCGTTGGGTGATTTTGGACTTAGGAGTGTGTCTGGATTGTGATTTGGATTTTCGTAGTTGAACTAGGCTTGAAATGGCGAAAGTTTAAAATTTGGAAGTTTGACCGAGAGTGGACTTTGTGGTTACCAGGCTCGGATTGGGGTTCTGGGAGTTGGAGTAGGTCAGTGGTGTCGATTGTGACTTGTGTAAAACATTTGGGGTCAATTGGATGTGATTTGATAGATTTCGGCATCAAATGTAGAAGTTAGAAGTTCACAATTTCAGTAGGCTTGAATTGATGCGTGATTCATGATTTTTGTGTTGCTTGACGTGATTTGAAGGCTCGACTAAATTCGTATGATGTTTTGAGACTTGTTGGTATGTTTGGTTGAGGTCCCTAAGGTCCTCGGTTGAGTTTCGGATGGTTAACAAATCAATTTTTGGACATAGAGAATTTCTGGAATTTTTTGGTGCACTGATCTGGTTTCCTTATACGCGATCGCGTAGGCTAGTTGGAGAAGCGCTGATGTTTTGTTAAATGCAATCGCCTATTTTGGCATGCGATCGCGTAGGTTGGGGGAAACAGTGCATCGCGAATGCGGGAGCTAGGCCGCGTTCACGAAGAGGAGGTGAGGCAGCTAGGTTCACGCACGTTGTTCTACGCTAATACGTGGGACGTCCGCGATCGCGCAGGCCTGGGAAGCCTATGCTTTGTGTTCGCGTGTGTTCTTGTGTGGTCGCGTAGAGGAGTTTCTGGGGGCAGTGAAGATTGTGCTTCGCGATCGCGAAGATTTTCCCCTGATCGCGAAGAAATAATACCTGGGCAGGTTTAAATATTTCAAAAACGAGGGTTTGAGTTCAAAATACAAATTAGATTTTTGGAGCTCGGTGGGAAGCGATTCTTGAAGAGATTTTCAAGTGGGTGATTGGGATAAGTGATTATTACCTAGTTTTGGTTAATTTTCATGCTTATGTCTTTGATTTCATCATTAAATTAGTGATTTTTGTTGGAAAATTGGGGGGAAATGGAGGAAAGTTCTTAGGCCGAATTTTGATATTTTAATCAAGATTTTGGTATCCGATTTGAGTGATTTTGGTATGGGTAGACTTATGGTCGAATGGGTGTTTGTATTTTGTGACTTTTATCCGATTCTGAGACGTGGTCTCGAGGGTCCATTTTTGAGTTGGCTTTTTGACTTTTAATTAAGAGCTTATTATTTTTTTGTGAAATTGATTCTTTTAGCTCGTTTTGATTGTATCGAATTGTTTGTGGCTAGATTCGAGGCATTCAGAGGCCGTTTCACGAGGCAAGGGCGTGTTGGAGTAGATACTTACGCGGTTTGATGTAAGTAACACTTCTAAACTTGGTCCTGAGTGTACGAAACCCCGAATTATGTGTTATGTGACTGGTGTTGAGGTGAAGCACATGCTAGGTGAAGGAGCCCCTCCGGAGTATGCACACCCATAGTGAGCGCAGTTGATTTATTTTGAGGGATGGATCTTCCGTAGGCATGGATCTTGACCGAATCATTTATATTTGGGGATGGATTTTCCCTAGGCTGGATTAGCTATATACAGTACTGAGTGATTGTGTTCTCTAAGAGTGTGAGTACGTGAGGCTTCTATTGAAGTGCATCACATACAGCATACACAGTGGTATGTAGATACAGAAATGTCATATCCCTCATATCATTCAGAGTTGATCTATTTTACTAGTATTATTTTTTTATCTGATGAACTTGAAAACATGCCTACATTTCTGTACTGTCATTTCTATATTGAACTGTACCTGCTAAGTTCGTCACTACTTTCAGTCCAAAGGTTAGATTTGTTACTTATTAATTTAGTTGTACTCACGCTACACCCTGCACCTCGTGTACAGATCCAGGTGCTTCCACTCACGGCGGTTGTTGAGTTGCGGAGTCCGGACCTTCGGAGATCATCAAGGTAGCTGCTTGGCATTCCCGACGTTGACTCTCCTCCCTTATCTTTCATTTCATTTTCAGTTTTATTTTCTGGACGGTGTACCAGATTATATCCTTATGTAGATGCTCATTTACTCGATGATGCCCCTGTTTTGGGAGAGATTTTGTATGGAGTTATGACTTCCTATCCTGCTTTTAAAAGATTTTCCTTTAATTAAACTATTTTCGTATCTTTTAAAGAATTAAAGTGTTAGAAATGTCTGAATAGTCGACTTGCCTAGTACTACGATAGGTGTCATCACGACGGATAGATTTTGGGTCATGATACAAACTAGAAAGAACATATCATTGTCGCGAAATAGAAACCAATTGCGACATTTAGATTAGTCTGCTCTTTTTTCGTTTTCGAGTAGTTTTTTTCGTCCATGTACATAACCATACATTCTGATATTATCTTTTTTAGGACAACAATAGTTTAAAATTTTAATGGAATTACTTTTCCTTCATAGATTTAGAAACAATATGTTGTACTATCCTACTCTAAAAGGAGCGAAAATATGAAACTCTTATTAAAGTCATAATTACGATTTTTTCTTTTGACCACAATTTCTACAGATGTTGTATTTTAGCTTCTTCTGCGTTATGGTCAGTTCTCATTTTAATTAAGTCTTTTTAAAAGTAAGTCTAAATTTGATTTTGGAAAATATCTTTTTAATTATAATTATAATTTTATATATATATATATATATATATATATGTATATATATGTATAT
>ML401988.1:0-33768 GCA_005239525.1 Nicotiana knightiana | reverse complement strand
TAATATTTATAGCAAAAAATAGTATAGAATTTTGGTGTGGTCAAAAATAGTTGTTCACAATAACACAGTGATAACTATATTTCTAGAATAATGAAACCAAAATCCTTCTCAACAACTCAAAACAATGGATAAGGAACAATACAAATAGTCAATACAACTATCACGACCCAAAATCCCAGCCCGTCATGATGGCACCTAGCACACCGACTAGGCGAGCCCATACATAACAATATAGAACCAAAGCATTAATATTTATAGAAATAGTATAAGTCAGATATCTCAATACAGCAAGATACTGCTAATACAAGATAAATCTCCCATAATTCAGTAAATACGGAGTCATGATCTCCACTACAGAATATAAGTCTGAAACTAAATAATGATACTGTCTGAGCTGAAACAACAATACATAAGAAAAGACAAGTCAAAACTGCGACAAAAAATGTAGCTCTACCTCGCCTCTCGAAGCTTAGTCCAACAAGCGAATCTACTATTCTTAATTGGTCCCCACACCTAGATCTGCACAATTAAGTGCAAAGTTTAGTATGAGTACAACCGACCCAATGTACTCAATAAGTATCTTAACTAACCTCGGCAAGGTAAAAGAAGCGCGAACTATGAATGATCTAGCTATAAACGGTACGATTTCATCATTTTAACAAGTACAAAACAGTAATGAAATTAAGTCATAAAGCATAGAAAGGAGCACCTATGTGGGTATGTGTACAATTACTAAAATACTTTGCTCAATCACTGATCAACATATATGATATGCAATTAAATCAGGTAATTATCCACGAAAATTGAAAGTAAAGATGTAATGTACGATCCAAACAAAACATTGGCCAAATTTCCTCAATCTTTGCATATTTGTACCAAACCACTTATCAGTTTTCTTCCACCATCCGCGTGTACACCATCAAGAGAGAAACATGAGAGGTTGATCCTAGGGGGATGGATTATATCCACACACAAGCACGTCCAATTAAACATGCTACCTGCCCGGCATAGTCACATGCTTAATATTATAATTCGCCTGGTGTGGTCAAAGGCATAATAATACAATTCGCCCGCCGTGGTCACACGCATAATACACAATCTGCCCGGTGTGTTAACATGCATAATAACATAATCTGTCTGCATGGTCACATGCATAACAACACAATTCGCCCGGCGTGGTCACAAACATCCTATCCAAATCATATCATACAGAGGAAAATAAGGAAAAATACATGTATATGATGAATGAATAATAGATCTCATGCTCATGGACCGTTATAAGTGACGTGCTAGAGTATAGGTATGTGCATGGTGTGCTATCATAGCTCAATCGAAAATTTCATCACAGAATAACAATTATCAAGTTCATTCAGAATAAGCCTCTAAAACACGATTCAAATAGTTCACAACAATGTTATAAATATGAGAAACATCATATCATAAAGCTTAACGGTCAACTCTAGGCATATCACATCCTAAGCACTACCCGAGCGTAAATAAATACCCTGGTGTTAGCACATGGGCTCAAACCCCAGACATGTGCGCACCCATAGCACGTAGCTATCACAAATAATTCAGACAACTAGTGCCTCAACAAAGTTTAGATAAGATACTTACCTCAAGCAAGACAAATTACTCCTCTAACAAACCCTTCCCGCGTGTATCAATCTCTGGACGGCTCGAGTCTAGCCAAAATAAGGCAATACCATCAATAAAAGCCATATAAAGTGATTCGAAAAGACAAAGCTAAGATCTTTAACTCAAATAAAAAGTCAATCCAAAAAGTCAACCCCAACTCGCATCTCGGAACCTGACAAAATTTACAAATTTTGAACACCCATTCAATTACGAGTCCGATTATACCAAAATCATCCAATTCCAGCCACAAATCGACCCTCAAATTTCACTCCCCAATAACATAGTCAAAACATCCCCAATTCTAACTTACATTAATGAAAACTAGATGTAATAATTAATGGGTATTCAATATTTATGAACAAATGTGATAAAAGTCATTTACCTCTTCAATCTAGGTGAAAACCTCTCCAAAAATCGCCCTTGTCTGAACACCAAATTCCCAAAAATGAGAGAAATCTCAAACCCTCGTTTTAAAAGAACTGCCCAGCGATCCCGCATCTCCGGACACAACGGTTGCACCTGTGCTACGCTTCTGCGAATTCCATTAAAACTGCAATGTCACGACCCCAGTTCGCCCTCCGTGAACATGTCGTGATGACACCTAGTCCCTATGACTAGGTAAGCCTAACAATGCGGTATAACAACATAAATGCGGAAATAAGTAAGTAAGAGAAAGCTAAACAATCTAAAAGGAAGACTGTATATAAAAGCCACTTGGCATATACAACCCAAAATAATATGGAAGTGTACAACATCACCCTAAAACCCGGAAACTCACGGGAACCACAGGCTAACAGAATATAATACACTGCTCTAACTCCAGAATAACTATACAACTGAAAGGTGGGATAAACTTTTCACAAATGCTGGAATAAGATAGAGGTTCCTGGTCTACGGACGTGGCAGATATACCTCGAAGTCTCTGTTGTATCTTTCAACCTCGGGGATAGTGCGCCTGAGTGGAGGTACCTGGATCTGCACATGAAAAACATGCGCAGGAAAGGGCATGAGTACACCACAGCGGTACTCAGTAAGTGCAAAGCCTAACCTCAGTCGGGTAGTGACGAGGAAGGTCAGGGCCCTACTGAGATCAAACAATATAATAGGAATTTACAGTATGAAAACAGGTAGTAATAATGAGTACATCGGTGAAATAAGACAGGTCAAACAAGGAAATAACTAAACACAAGAACAGAGTAAACATAGAATATGTACAACATAATGAAAATAGTAACAACGAGGATCTCCCTGGATACCGTCCTTTAGTCCTTTTCTCAAATGTCCAGTGGATCTCCCGGGATACCGTCCCGTAGTCCATCATATGTATATCCGAAGGATCTCCCGGGATACCGTCCCGTAGTCCATCATATGTATATCCGAAGGATCTCTCTGGATACCGTCCCGTAGTCCATCATATGTATATCCGAAGGATCTTCCGGGATACCGTCCTATAGTCCATCATATGTATATCTGAAGGATCTCCCGGGATACCGTCCCGTAGTCTATCATATGTATATCCGAAGGATCTCCGGGGATACCGTCCTGTAGTCCATCATATATATATCCAAAGGATCTACCGGGATACTGTCCCGTAGTCCTAATATCAGTGTGCAGGGGGATCTCCCGGGATACCGTCCCGTAGTCCCAAAGTAAATAATTAGGGGGATCTCTCGAGATACCGTCCCGTGTCCCAAAGTAAATATGCAGGGGGATCTCCCGGGATACCGTCCTGTGTCCTAAAATAAATATGCAGGGGGATATCCCGGGATACCGTCCCGTGTCCCAAAGTAAATATGCAGGGGGATTTCCCGAGATACCGTCCCGTAGTCCCAAAGTAAATATGCAGCCACAATAAGAAGACATCCAGATTTAGAGTGCAAAAAAAAAAAAGGCAACAAGTAATTCTAGCCTAACACGCTTCACGTAGTACAATTAAAGCATTTTAAGCGAATAGGCAATTTGGGGCCACTAGGCATGCCCTTCTAAGCTAACATAGACTATGATTGCAGGTAGAATAAAATAGGTAAGAAAGGAACTCAGTCTAAATATTTAAAGTAAACCCGGATTTACAACAATTAGCACAAGTACACGCTCGTCACCTCACGTACAAGGAATTCAATTACCAAACATCACATCCTAAGGGGAAAGGTCCCCCACACAAAGTTAGACAAGCCACTTACCTCGAACCGACTCAATATCAACTTTAAACCATACGTTTGCCACGAGTATCCGACTCCAAATGGCCCAAATCTATAAAAATTCAATTACATATCATAATTAAAATCTCATGCAACTGATCATACTGTTTAATTCAAGCTAAAACGTGAAATTATATAAAATGACCAAAACGCCCCTCGAGCCCACGACTCGAAATCGGGTACAAGTTATATTTTCCGGACACCCATTCACTCACGAACTCATTTAACCAGAAACAATCGAAATCCAATGCCAAAAACCCCACAATTTTCCAAAATTTCGGAGTGGGAACATCTCAACCCTTTCCTATGGTTTTCCCCCATTTTGATAATTAAACTAAAGAAAGCAACGGGGATTAATTGTCTAACAATGAATTAGGATTAGAAAACGTTACCTATGATCCTTCTCTTCAAAATCCACTGAAAATCGCCAATCTTTGATCCCTCACACAATTTTTGGAATTATGAACCAAACTCTCAGATTCTTGGAATAAAATACCCAGGCAATCCGTACCTGCGGACTCGATCACCGCACCTGCGGTACTGCACCTGCTACTGCACTTGCGGAAGAAGCATCGCAGCTGCGAAATTCACTAAAGACGCACTGGGGCCGCACCTGCGGTCACTTGGTCACGCTTGCGGTCCCACACCTGCGGAACCCAGGTCGCACCTGTGACCACTGATCAGTTACCCCTCTATCGCACCTGCGATCAAGGCCACTGCGCCTGTGAGGCCGCACCTGCGGAAAAACCTTCGTAGGTGCGAAGACACCAGAAGGTGCCTGGTCATCAGCAACAATATCCCAAACATCAACCGTTAAGCATCCGAAACAACCCCGAGGCCCCCGGGACCTCAACCAAAACCACCAACCAACCCTAGAACCTCATTTGAACTAGGTCGAGCCTTAAAAACATGTCTCTTAACATCAAAAACATCGATTATGCATAGGTTCAAGCCTAGAAACTTAAGAAACTTTTAAAATCACATCCGACGCCGAAACACGTCTAAACTTATCCGAATGACCTCAAATTTTGCACACACATCCCAAATGACATGAGGAACTACTGCAACTTCCGGACTTCCATTCTGACCCTCGGATCGAAAATTCACTATCGGACCGTAAACTCCAAAAATTCAAACTTCATCATTTCAAGCCTAAATGAGCTACAGACTTCCAAAATACATTCCGAACACGCTCCCAACCCCGAAATCACCTAACGGAGCTAACGGAATCATCGAATTTCCATTCCGAGATTGTCTTCACACTGCTCTGACTATAGGAAACTTTCCAACACTTAAGCTATCATTTAGGGACTAAATATCCCAAAACTCTCCGAAACTTAAAACCGAACATCCCAGCAATTCAATTAAGCAGAAATAGACTTGGGGAAAACAATTAACAGGGGATCGGGGCGTTAATTCTTATAATGACCGGCCGGGTCATCACATCCTCCTACAATTAAAAATTTGTTCGTCCTCGAACGATCATAAAGACATACCTGAAGTAGTGAAAAGATGAGGGTAACAGCTGCGCATATCCTGCTCGGTCTCCCAGGTCGCCTCCTCGGCTGACTGACCCCGCTACTGAACCTTTACTGAAGCAATGTTCTTCGACCTGAGCTTTCTGACCTGCCTGTCCAATATAGCTACAGGCTCCTCAACATATGATAGGTCCTTGTCCAAATGGACTGAGCAGAAATCCAAGACATAGGACGAGTCACCGTGATACCTCCAGAGCATCGAAACATGAAATACCGGATGAACTCCTGCCAAGCTGGGAGGTAAGGCAAGCTCCTAAGCAACCTCCCCAACACACCTCAATATCTCAAAAGGGCCAATAAACCTCGGACTCAACTTCCCTTTCTTCCCAAATCTCATAACGCCCTTCATAGGCGTAACCCGAAGCAGAACCCGCTCTCCGACCATATATGAAACATCATGAACCTTCCGGTCTACGTAACTCTTCTGTCTGGACTGGGCGGTACGGAGTCTATCCTGAATCACCTTGACCTTCTCCAATGCATCCTGAACCAACTCTGTGCCCAATAGCCTGGCCTCACCCGGCTCGAACCAACCCACCGAAGATCTGCACCTCCAACCATATAAAGCCTCATACGGCGCCATCTGAATGCTAGATTGATAACTGTTGTTGTAAGCAAACTCTGTCAATGGCAAGAACTGATCCCAAGACCCTCCAAACTCAATCACACACGCACGGAGCATATCCTCAAGAATCTGAATAGTGCGCTCGGACTATCCGTCCGTCTGGGGGTGAAATGATGTGCTCAACTCCACCCTAGTACCTAACTCCTGCTGAACGGCTCTCCAGAACTGTGAGATGAACTGAGTACCTCTGTCTGAAATAATAGAAACTGGAATACCATGCAGACGAACGATCTCCCGAATATAGATCTCTGCCAACCGCCCTGATGAATAAGTAGTCAGTACCTAAATGAAATGGGCTGATTTTATCAGCCGATCAACAATCACCCAGATAGCATCATGCTTCCTTAAAGTCCGAGGAAGTCCAACCACAAAGTCCATGGTGATCCGCTCCCACTTCCACTCTGGAAGCTCAATCTGCTGAAGTAACCCTCCCGGTCTCTGATGCTCACATTTAAACTGCTGACAATTGAGGCACTTGGCTACAAACTCTGCTATATCCTTCTTCATCCTTCGCCACCAATAGTGCTGCCTCAAATCCTGATACATCTTCACAGTACCCGGATGGATGGAATACCGCGAACTATGGGCCTCTTCCAAAATCAGCTCCCGAAGCCCATCAACATTGGGCACACAAATGCGGCCCTGTATCCTCAATACCCCGTCATCTCCAATGGTCACAGCTCTGGCATCACCGTGCTAGACCGTGTCCTTGAGGACAAGTAAATGAGGATCATCATACTGCCGCTCCCTGATACGGTCGAATAAGGAAGACCGAGAAACCACACAAGCCAATACCAAGAAAGGCTCAGAAAGATCCAATCTCACGAACTGACAAGCTAAGGACTGAACATATAAGGCTAAAGTCCTCTCAGCTACATGAAGATATGTCAAACTCCCCAAAATCTCCGCCCGTCAAGGCGTCGACCACCACATTGGCCTTCCTCGGGTGATATAATATAGTGATGTCATAGTCCTTTAGCAACTCTAACCATCTGTGTTGGCACAAATTTAGATCCTTCTGCCTGAATATGTGCTGCAAACTCCGATGGTCAGTATAAATCTCACAAGGCACAGCGTACAAATAATGATGCCAGATCTTTAAGGCATGAACAATGGCAGCTAACTCAAGGTCATGGACAAGGTAATTCTTCTCATGTATCTTTAACTGTCTGGACGCGTAGGAAATCACCCTACCGTCCTGCATCAACGCTGCTCCAAGGCCAACTCGCGAGGCATCACAATAAACTGTATAAGACCCCGAACCAGTAGGCAATATCAAGATTGGGGTTGTAGTCAAAGCAGTCTTGAGCTTCTGAAAGCTCGCCTCACACTCCTCTGTCCACTAAAATTGGGCACCCTTCTGGGTCAATATAGTCATAGGGGCTGCAATCGATGAAAATCCCTCCACAAAACGGCGGCAATACCCCCGCCAAGCCAAGGAAACTACGAATCTCTATAACTGAGGACAGCCTGGGCCAACTCTGCACGACCTCTACCTTCTTCGGATCCAATCGAATGCCCTCACTCGATACCACATGGCCTAAGAATTCCACAGAACTCACATTTTGAGAACTTTGCATACAACTTCCNNCCCGAATCTTCAACTGATGATAACCTGAGCGCAAATCAATCTTAGAAAATACATGTGCGCCCTGAAGCTGGTCAAATAGATCATCAATATGAGGCAAGGGATAATGGTTCTTTACTGTAACCCTGTTCAACTGGCGATAATCAATACACATGTGCATAGAACCATCTTTCTATTTCACAAATAAGACAGGAGCACCCCAAGGTGAAACAATGGGTCGAATAAAACCATTATCAAGATATTCTTGTAACTGATCCTTCAACTCCTTCAACTCAGGAGGAGCCATACGGTAAGGAGGAATGCAAATGGGCTGAGTGCCCGGAAAAAAATCAATGCCAAAATCAATGTCTCTATCGGGCGGCATGCCCGTAAGATTAGCTGGAAACACATCGGGATAATCCCGTACCACTGAAACTGAATCAATAGAAGTGGTATCAACACTGACATCTCTCACATAATCCAAATAAGCGGCACACCCCTTCTCAACCATACGCTAAGCTCTAAGAAAAGAGATAAATCTACTTGGAGTGTGATATAAAGTACCACCCCACTCGACACGCAGAATACCTGGCATAGCCAGCGTCACAGTCTTGGCGTGACAATCAAGAATAGCATAATGGGGCGACAACCAGTCCATGCCCAAGATAATATCAAAATCCACCATATCGAGTAAAAAGTCCGCACTGGTCTCAAAACCACGAATAATAACCAAACACGACCGATAAAACGCAATCCACAACAAGAGAATCTCCCACAGGAGTAGAAAAATCAACAAGAAAAACTCAAGGAAATCCCGAGGTACACTCAAAGGCGGAGCAAAAATAAAAAGGAACATAAGAATAAGCGTACCTTGATCGAACAGAATCGGTACACCTCTATAACGAACCATGAAAATACCTGTGATGAGAGAACCGGAGGCAACAACCTTGGCAAGGGTAGGTGGGGTAACAACTGGGGCTGTAACCATAGCTTGAGAACTCTGCTGAGCACGATGTGGCTGAAAAGTCTGTGAAGATGCACCCCTACCAAGTATGGGGAAGTCACTAACCATATGGAGGGTGTCACCACACTCAAAGCAACCTCGTGGACGACGTGGAGGTGGAAACTGTGCAGTACGGGTACTCCGAGACCCCTGAACACCTGAAACCTGGTGTAAAATCTGAGATGCAAGCTGAGCTGGCTGGCCCACAAATCCTTTACCATCCCGTACTCTTCCTCCAAAATAAGGGCCAGCGGGTCTCCCCAGTCTATGAGGTATACTCACTCCTCTGTGCTCTCCCACCTGACCTCGTCCGTCCTCTCTCTCCTGGGCCCACATGTCCCCTACTCGGCGAGAGGTCCTCACCACCCGCTGAAGTGGGACCACATGTTGTGTCGCCATGACACCTGGAACCTGACCAATGGGAACTCGCTGCTCTGGAGTAGGGGCGGCGAGATCCTGGGTCCCTCCCCCGATCAGTGAAGTAGTCGGTACAACCCGAATCAATCCCGCCTGAATCAATGTACCAAACATGCTCAGGAATTGTGCCAAAGTCTCTTGAAGGGCTGGAGTAGTAGCAGCTGTAGGCGTGGCAGGTGTTTGGACCTCAACTGGATCTGTTGGTGGTACCTCGGCGGCAACTCGCGCCGGTGCTCTCGCTGCACCACGTGCACGTCCTCGGCCTCTACCCCAGTCCCGGCCTCTGGCGGCTGCTGTAGGGGGTACGGGTGCCTGATCGTCCCGAGTAGCACGTGTCCTCACCATCTGTGAGAGAATAGAAAATAGAAGTTTAGACTTGATATCAAAAGATATTGCACGACAAGGAATTCAATGAAGTGAAGATTTTTCCTAAACAGTTACATAGCCTCTCGTAGATAAGTACAGACGTCTCCGTACCGATCAGCGAGACTCTAATAAACCGGCCTGTGTTCCGTGACTTATATGAAACTAGCGCTCTGATACCAACTTTTCACGACCCTAGTTCGCCCTCCGTGAACATGTTGTGACGGCACCTAGTCCCTATGACTAGGTAAGCCTAACAATGCGGTATAACAACATAAATGCGGAAATAAGTAAGTAAGAGAAATCTAAACAATCTAAAGGGAAGACTGTTTATAAAAGCCACTTGGCATATACAACCCAAAATAATACGGAAGTCTAAAACATCACCCCAAAACACGGAAACTCACGGGAACCACAGGCTAACAGAATATAATACACTGCTCTAACTCCAGAATAACTATACAACTGAAATGAGGGATAAAGTTTTCACAAATGCTGGAATAAGATAGAGACTCCTGGCCTATGGACGCGACAGATATACCTCGAAGTCTCTAATGTATATCTCAACCTCGGGGATAGTGCGCCTGAGTGGAAGTACCTGGATCTGCACATGAAAAACATGCGCAGGAAAGGGCATGAGTACACCACAACGGTACTCAGTAAGTGCCAAGCCTAACCTCGGTCGGGTAGTGACGAGGAAGTTCAGGGCCCTACTGAGATCAAAAAATATAATAGGAATTTACAGTATGAAAACAGGCAGTAATAATGAGTACAACAGTGAAATAAGACAGGTCAAACAAGGTAATAACTCAACACAAGAACAGAGTAAACACAAAATATGTACAACATAATGACAATCGTAACAACGAGGATCTCCCAGGATACCGTCCTGTAGTCCTTTTTTCAAATGTCTAGTGGATCTCCCGGGATACCGTCCCATAGTCCATCATATGTATATCCGAAGGATCTCCCGGGATTTCATCCTGTAGTCCATCATATGTATATCCGAAGGATCTCCCGGGATACCGTCCCGTAGTCCATCATATGTATATCCAAAGGATCTCCCGAGATACCGTCCTGTAGTCCTAATATCAGTGTGCAGGGGGATCTCCCCGGGATACCGTCCCGTAGTGCCAAAGTAAATAAGCAGGGGGATCTCCCGGGATACGTCCCGTGTCCCAAAGTAAATATGCAGGGGGATCTCCTGGGATACCGTCCCGTATCCCAAAGTAAATATGTAGGGGGATCTCCCGGGATACCGTCCCGTGTCCCAAAGTAAATATGCAGGGGGATCTCCTGGTATACCGTCCCGTAGTCCCAAAGCAAATATGCAGCCACAACAAGAAGACATCCAGATTAAGAGTGCAAAAAAATACAAGGCAACAAGTAATTCTAGCCTAACACACTTCACGTACTACAATTAAAGCAATTTAAGCGAATATGCAATTTGGGGCCACTAGGCATGCCCTTCTAAGCTAACATAGACTATGATTACAGGTAGAATAAAACAGGTAAGAAAGGAACTCAGTCTAAATATTTAAAGTAAAACCGGATTTACAACAGTTAGCACAAGTACGCGCTCGTCACCTCACGTACAAGGCATTCAATTACCAAGCATCACATCCTAAGGGGAAAGGTCCCCCTCACAAAGTGAGACAAGCCACTTACCTCGAACCGGCTCAATATCAACTTGAAACCACACGTTTACCATGAGTATCCGACTCCAAATGTCCCAAATCTATAAAAATTCAATTACATATCGTAATTAACATCTCATGCGACTGATCATACTGTTTAATTCAAGTTAAACGTGAAATTATGTAAAATGACCAAAATGCCCCTTGGGCCCACGACTCGGAATCGAGTAAAAGTTATATTTTCCGGACACCCATTCACTCACAAACTCATTTAACCAGAAACAATCGAAATCTGATGCCAAAAACCCCACAATTTTCCAAAATTTCGGATTGGGAACATCTCATCCCTTTCCTATGGTTTTCCCCCATTTTTGATAATTAAACTAAAGAAATCAACAGAGATTAATGGTCTAACAATGAATTAGGATTAGAAAACGTTACCTATGATCCTTCTCTTCAAAATCCACTAAAAATCGCCAATCTTTGAGCCCTCACACGATTTTTGGAATTATGAACCAAACTCTCGGATTCTTGGAATAAAATACCCAGGAAATCCGCACCTCTGGACTCGATCACCGCACATGCGGTACCGCACCTGCGGAAGAAGCATAGCAGCTGTGAAATTCACTAAAGATGCACTGGGGCCGCACCTTCGGTCGTTTGGTCGCGCCTGCGGTCCTGCACTTACGGAACCCTGGTCGCACCTGTGACCACTGGCCAGTCACCCCTCTATCGCACCTGCGATCAAGGCCACCGCGCCTGCAAGGCCGCTCCTACGGAAAAACCTTCGCAGGTGCGAAGACACCAGAAGGTGCCTGGTTCAGCAGCAACAATATCACAAACTTCAAACGTTAATCATCCGAAACACAAGTCTTTGAAACAACCGCCCCGGTCTCTGATGATTGTACTTCACCGGTTGACAGTTCAAGCATCGAGCCACATACTACACTATATCTTAGGGTACCCGGATAAATGGAATACCGCGAACTGTGAGCCTCCTCAAGAATCAACACACGTAGCCCATCCACATTGGGCACACAAATTCAACCCTGCATCTGCAACACCCCATCATATCCAATAGAAACCTCGTTGGCATCACCATGTTGTACCATGTCCTTACGGACAAGCAAATAGGGGTCGCCGTATTGACGTGCTTTGATGCTCTAATAATAAGAAGATTGAGAAACCACGTAAGCAAGAACTCGCCTGGGTTCCGAAACATCTAACCTCACGAACTGATTGGCCAAGGCCCGAACATCCAATTCTAGTGGTCTCTCACCAACTGGAATATATGCAAGGCTACCCATACTCTCAGCCTGTCTACTCGCGGCATCGGTGATATCATAGTTTTTTAACAGCTCCAACCAACTCTAATGCCTCAAATTTAGATCCTTCTACTTAAACAAGTGTTGTAGACTCCAATGATATGTGAATACCTCATAAGACATGTTGTAGAGATAATGCCTCAAAATTTTCAATGCGTGAATATTGATTGCCAACTTTAGATCATGAATGGAGTAGTTCTTCTCACGGGGCTTCAACTGGCACGAAGCATAAGTGATCACCCTACCTTCCTGCATCAGGACACACCTAATGCCCATATGGTATAGTGGAATAAAACTAGGTTGGGTGTACTTAACCAAGTCAATATTCCTATCGAGTGGCATCCTGGTAAATCTACAGAAAATACTTCTGGAAACTCTTCCACCACTGGTACCGAATCCATAGAATGAACTTTCACATTAGAATCTCGATGTAAGCCAAATATGCTAACCATCCCTTCTCGACCATACACTTAGCCTTCAATAATGAAACCACCTTACTAGTAGAATGGTGAAGGGTCCCTCTCCACTCCAGTCTAGGAAACCCCGGTATAGCTAAAGTCACAGCATTAACATGACAATATAAGATAACATTATATCCCGACAATCAATCCATACCAAAAATAACCTCAAAATCTAACATATCAAACAACAAGAGATAAACTATAGTATCAAAATCATTAATAGTAACAGCACAAGACCGGTACACCCGATCAACTACTATATATTCCCCATCTAGTATAGACAGAGAAATAGGAATATCAAGAAAAAAAAGAGGCATACTCAAGTGTAATGAAAAATATGAACAAATATAAGAATATATAGCACCCATATCAAAAAACACTAAAGCATCTCTATGATAGACTGAGATAATACATGTAATAAGTGCATCAGATGACTCTCCCTCAGGTCTACCCGAAAGTGTATAACATTGGGGTCAAACCCCTCCCACCTGTCCTCCACCTCTTAGACAACCTCTCACTCACTGATCTGCCCCTCTAGTTGGTTGGCCTTTACCCCTGGCTAGCTGAGCCCAACCTCTATCCAGTTAGGCGGGTGGTGTAGTAATTGTCACTGGAACAAAATAGGTTTGAGACCATCCCTGACGACACAAATCACAATTGTAAAAGCTCTGTTTTGAAGATGCACTAATGGGAGCTTGAGATACACGGAATGACATCTGCTCTAGGCAAAAACTAAAAGCATCATGGTTGCTTGAAGTACCATGAGTAACCTAGAACGCTGATTAAATTGGCCTGCTAGAATAGCCTCAATCGAATTAACCCCTGCCTCTAGATGAGGCACCACTAAAATCACCAAAATGACGAGGTCTCTTCTTAAATGTTGCCTCTCTCCCTTAGCCATAGATCGGCTCAATCTTCTAATGAAAGAAGTCTCAATCTTGGCCTCTCTAGCCATCTGATATCTGTTATCATAGGTAAGACCCTCTAGGAACCTCCACACCTTCTCCCTCATAGTAGGTATAAGGATATATACATGATGGACAAACCAACAAATTCCATCTCCTACTGGGTGACTGACATACTGCCCTGTTGAAGACGCTCAAACTGACTGCCTAGCTCATCTTTCTGATCGAGTGGAATAAACTTCTCCAACAACAATGTTGAAAACTCAATCCAAGTAAGAGAGGGTGATCATTCCGGTTTGCCTAGCTCATAAAATTGTCACTACCTCTTGGATGAACCATGCAACTGAAAGATAGTGAAGTCAACTCCATTCGACTCACAAGTCCCAAATTGCATAAATCTCATGGAAATAGTCCAAAAAATCCTGTCATCCTCTGAATGATTACCACTGAAGAGAGGAGTAGACAACTTTATGAACCTATTCGGCCTCTTTACCTCATTAGTTGTTATTGCGGGCCTTGCCTCAGGCTACGTAGTAACAATAGGGTGAACCACCCCAACTGGTAAGACTCCTAGAGTATTTTATCATTGTTCCATCTGTTCTGGGTACGGGTGGTGGGATTCTAAACTCCTCCCTCGGACTTGGAAGCGGCTGGTGCCATAGGAAACACACTGGGATAAAGCATAATCTTCATAAGAACTACCATATGGACCAAGGCATCCTGAAGTACAAGAGTATCAACAAACCTCTTTAGGACATGCACTAGTCTTATTGGAACAACCTGAACCAGGATCTCATCCTCTAGATTGACGCTGCCCTAGTACATACATGAGTGGTTCAAGGTGCTAATGCACGTGCCCTGGGCTAGGATCTAGCTCTACCTCACATGGTGGCTATGCCATGGGGCTTCGACTCCTAATTAGTTCTAGCGGAAGCACGTATCCTAACTATATATGAGAGAATAAAAGAAGAATGATTCAAACTTTAAGACATAACAAAATCACATGATAGAGAGAAAAAAAAGTGAAGTTTTCTAAAGCCTTATAGCCTCTAGAAGATAAGTGCAGGCGACTCTGTACTGATTCTCAAGACTCTACCAATCTTGTCCATGACTAGTGAGACCAATGCAACCTAGGGCTTTGATACCAACTAGTCACGACCTAAAACTCCAACCAACGGAGTCGTGATGGCGCCTAATACTACTTTCTAGGCAAGTCAACACTTAATAATAAATAAGAAAACTAGACTAATGAATAGCAACATAATAAATTAGAATAAGTGTAAAACTCATAAATTATGTAAATAAGTCCGAAACCCAATACTGTCTACATAACCTCCCAAGATTTGGTATCACGGAGTACATGAGCTACTAAGAATACTACATACAAAGTCATAAAAGAGATGTAATAATGTCTGATACAATAAAATAACAATAATGAGAGCAAAGGTGACTCGAAGTATGTGGACGAAAAAACAGCACTACCTCGAGTTTCCCTTGCTCCCCGCTGGATACCACTAGAACTCATACCAGAATTTGCATAAGAAGTGCAGAAATGTAGTACAAGTTCAATCGATCCTATGTACTCAATAGGTATCGAGCCTAACCTCGACGAGATAGTATGAGGCTAAGACGAGACACTTACCATATAAACATGTACAGATAATTAACAACATGAATAGCAACAGAGATAACAGTAATACAATCAACCCTATCTATAACAACCTCATTTTTTCCGTTATATTTTGGCTTTTATAGTGAATGACTATTATACACCTATAATAGTATTTAGCATTTAAATATTTTTTGGTTGCTATAGATACAAATTATCCAAAAAGCAATTATTTTTCCTCTTTTAATGTTACATATAAAAGATAAAAATATTATTCAAATTTAAAATATCAAAAGATATGAATATTTCACTAGTTAAATATTGAAGAAAGCTAATACATTACTAATAAATTCATAACCAAATATATAAAGATTTAAACTATAAGGCAGACATTTAAAAGCTACCTAGAAAAAGAAATTCTTTCAAGATTGATGGAAGAACTTTTGTAATTGTAGCTTGTTTTGAAGATTCATTCTCTTATTAAAAATATAACGCTTGGATTGGCTAGGAATCGTAAATTTTTGAGCAAATAATTATCCAATAGCTTTCCCTTAAAGACAATCTAAGAGCTTAACAGTTAAATTTTTTATCTAAATATTTTTTGAAATTTCTCCATTGGAAAAGATATCATGTGCAAATCTTCAAATCTAATATCTTATGCAAGATAGAAACTTTGTTTAATGGAAAAGATTGTATATTTTTTTTTAAAATTATATTAGTATCTTAATGATTCTATATGGCTATTATAGAGGGGTAATTTTATAAAGAGGGTTCTGCTATAAATATAGATGTTATTATAGGTAAAAATTATAGAGAGGTAAAATATAACTTAAAATATCAGTTCTGAAGAAAACTTGGGTTATATAAGGATTATATTATAGAGACATCTGATTTTAATAATAAGAATAAAGGTAGACTACAGTAAAAGAATCTGATAACAGAGACGATAACTATATTTCTGGAATAACACATCCAAAATTCTTCTCGACTGCTCAAACCAATGGGGAAGGAACAATACCAAGAGTCAACACAAGCAATCCGCAAGAAAGGATATATCACAAACAACACCAACATTTTATAATACATACGTATGACGCATAACCCGATCCAATAGTTACACAAATATTGTTGCGGTGGCAATCTGATCCTATAGTCATACTATTGTTGATGGGAGTAAACCAATCCTTATCATAATATTGTGGCAGTTGCAACCTGATCCAACATATCGGTTCACATAGAATTATCCAACAACACATCCAGATATAGCAAAATTCATAATAACTATTGAGGGAAATAAATAAGCTCAATTTACTAAGAAAAGGATGAACATGAACAAAGAGTAATTGTGAATCCCAAATTTCTAGAGTTAATCTTACTTATGTAATACAATAAGGACCCAACAAGGTTATTAATACACAAACAATCAAATGTCGCACAATCCCAAACATAGCATAGGAAAATAAGGCATGGCACATTTATAATATGAAACAAGTATAGGCATATTCCAGTAGGTCATTTATTAAGTAAAAGTATGATCAAGAAAAAACATATGACAAGTAAAACCATGTATTCAATAGAAGATATGTATCAAATAAAGGCAATTAGCAAACAAGAGCGTGTATCAAGTAAAGGCATGTAGCATGTAAAACATGTATCAAGTAAGAGATATAAAAAATAAGGGAATGGAACAAGTAAAACATGTTCCTTATCATAATATTCTTGCGGTGGCAACCCTATCCAACGTATCGATTCACGTAGAATCATCCACAACACATCCATATATAGAAAAATTCATAATAACTATAGAGGAAATTAAAAAAATCACAATTTACTAAGGAAAGGATGAACATAAATAAGAAGTAATGGAAAATTCCAAATTTCTAGAGTTAATCTTACTAATGTAACATAAAGGTATGTAACATGTAAAAGAATGTAATAAATAACTAAACTAGTTCTACCTGCATGCTTTGATTCATGACATGCATTCGTCACCTTACATATAAGCGGTCCTTAACACATAGAACACGTAGAAAATAGTCTACTCGCACCTAATTCCCTCAAATCAAGGATAACCACAATACTTACCTCTTTTCAGACCATAATCAATGATCCATCACAACTTTTCCTTTAGAACAAGTCTCTAAACCATTGAATCTAGTGAAATAATGCCTAAATAAGTCAAAAAAAAGATTTATAAATTACTCTAGTATATAAAAGGTTTGATTCTTTAATATATTCGGAGAAGTCAACAAAAAGTCAACCCGGGACTATATGGTCGAAATAAAAAATTACGACCAAATTTCAATTATCCATTCACCCCCGAGTCCAAATATGTGATTTATTTCGAGACCTGACCTCAAATCGAGGTCTAAATCTCTAAAATATAAAATCATAACTTTCTACCTAGAAAACCTATTTCTACTTTATGAAATCTTAGATTTAGAATGAAAATCTATAAACAATCATGAAAATTAATCAAAAACAAGTTAAAGTTACTAACTATGAAGTTGGGATGAAAATATCTTCAAAAGTTTCCTCTACACGAAGTTTAGATCTAATAAATGGGAAACATGAGCTAAGACTCGAACCCTTACCCCTTTTCCTAGCACCAGATAACGCAGTGTGGCGAAAGTACCAGAGAAGCGACAAAGTAGCCCACAGAAATGGACAGGTGTAATGACCCGGCCGGTCGTTTCGAGAGTAATAGCCCTATTTCCCCCATTTTGGCTTCATTATATGTGGTTCAACTTCATTATGATGTGTTATATTGGTTGGCTCGAGTTCGGAATGATTTTTGGAGAGAAATAAGACACTTAGTCTCTTAACTTGGTTCAATAGTTGAAAGAGTCAACTTATTGATAAACGATCTCGGAATGTAGATTTCATGGCTCAGATAGCTTCGTTAGGTGATTTGGGACTTAGGAGTGTGTTCGGAATGTGGTTTTGATGTCTAGTGTAGAATTAGGCTTGAATTGGCGAAAGTTAGTTTTTGGCGATTTCCGGTCGGTAGTGGAAAATAGGCTATAGGAGTCGGAATGGAATTTCGGAAGTTGGAGCAGTTTCGTAGTGTCATTTTGGATATGTGTGAAAATTTTCGGGTCATTCAGACGTGTTTAGGTTGGTTTCGGCATCATTGGCAAAATTTAGAAATCTCAAAGTTCATAGTCTTGAATCCGATGTGATCTTGGTGTTTTAGTGTTGTTTTGGGTGTTTCGAAGGATCGATAAGTTCGAATGAGGTTGTGGGACTTGTTGGTATTTTTGGTTGGGGTCCCGAGGGGCTTGGGGTGATTTCGGATAGCCATCAGGGGATTTAAAGTTGGAAAATTGCAGCTGAAGCTGCTGGTGCTGGTGTAACCGCTCCTACGGATAGGGGACCGCAGATGCGAGCCCATAGATGCGGATCCAAGACCACAAATGGGGATTTTGGTGGGCAAGAGGAAGATCGCATATGCGGAGCTGGGGCCGCACCTGCGGAGTCGCAGGTGCGGAAATTTGATCGCGGGTGCGAAAATGTGCATTTAAGTGATTTTTCACAGGTGCGCATGCGAGTCCGCAGGTTCGGGTCTGCAGGTGTGAGAATTTATCCGCAGGTGCGGAAATCCCTGGGCAGAACATATAAATAGGTCCCTTAGCGGATTTTGGTCATTCATCCACCATTTTTGCACAGGTTGGAAGCTTTTTGAAGAGGAAAATCGAAGGTTCTTTGTGGAGGTAAGACTTTTGGACTTAAAACTCGTTTATGTGTGATTTATGGACTGATTAGTGGTGAAATTTGTGGGAAATTAGTACAAAAATTGGGTAATTAGGGCTTGTAATTTGAGACCTTTAATTGGGGATTTGAGGGGCCATTTGAGGCCCTATTTTGAGATTCTTGGTATGTATAGACTCGTGGGAGGATGAGGATTCTTGTGATGTGATTTTTCTCGACTTCCAAGATGTGGTCCCGGGGGTTGGGTTTAGCCAATTTCGGGATTTTTTGTATATATTGGTTATTTTCGAGTGGGCTTTGTTCCCTTAGAGTATTTTGATGATACGAATCTGTTTTTGAATAGACTCAAGGCATGTTGAGGCCGAGTCGAGGGGAAAAGGCATCGCGGAGTAGATTTTCATCCGGTTTGAGGTAAGTAATGATTGTAAATCTTGTCCTAAGGGTATGGAACCCCGGACATCGTATTTTATCACTATTTTTGGAGTGGCGCACATGCTGGATGACGAGTGTGTGGCGTGCACCGATTGGGGATTTAGACTTGGTCCTTCCCGTGGAAACTATTGAGCTGCGTCTTTACTGTTAAATCATATGTTAAATCATGTTTTCAAACTATTGTTATATTTGGATTGTAAGCCATGTTTGAGGCCTTGTGCTGACTTGTTTAGACCCCTTGGGGGCTTTTACTGCTATTCCTCACTGTGTTGACTTATGATTTACACTCAGTCATATTATGTTTAACTGATTTCGAAACTCAGCCTTATTTACACTAAAGATATAAAATGATGTTTTTGGGTCGAGTACCTCGCTTTACTGATAGCCCGAGTGGCTTTTTGAGCGTTTCTTACTGAGTGAGGCCGAGGGCCTGATTGTGAGGATATGATATACCACGATATGTCTTGATATTAGCACTTGGGCTGTAGGAGCCCCTCCGGAGTCTATACACAACCCCAATGAGCGCAGGTACCTACTGAGTGCGAGTGCCGATTGCCGAGTGAGGAGTGATTGGGCGGCATGAGTGACTGTAAGGTTGCTCGAGGGGCTGATTATGAGTGACTGTGAGGTTGCTTGAGGGGCTGATTATGAGTGACTATGAGGTTGCCCGAATGGCTGATTATGAGTGACTGTGAGATATGCCCGAGGAGGCTGATTCTGGGTGATGTTACGCCCGAGGGGTAGTTTCTTATTCATGATTTTTCCCTAGTGGCTACTTATGATTCATTTCATTTTTTACACTAACTTCTTGGACATTTTTCTGAAATTGTTGGAAATTACACTTTTCAAAGGAGTTTTACTGAAATTGGCTTTTTTTTAGCGTGATGATTTACCGTATTCACTGTTTGAAAGAAAGACTGTGCTTATTGTGAAATGATGAATTGACTTTATGTGTTTCTTATTGCTCAGACCTGATTTATTTTCATTACTACTAAGTTGGCGTACTCACATTACTCCCTGCACCTTTATGCAGATCCAGGTGCTAGGGCAGAGTGAGCTGTGTATGTTCCAGAGACTTCTCGGAGATTTTGCGAGGTAGCTGCACGCGTCCACAGCCCTGCTCTCTCCTGCTTGCTATTATAGAGTTTATTTTCTAGGGTTGTATATTTTTTGTGCTCATGACCAGTGACTTCGGGATCTCGGGGTTGTATTTAATATCCGGTGTAGATTTATCTGTTTTAAAATGATTAAACAAAACCTTTATGGGTTATCAGTTTAATAATGATATAATTGAAAGATTATTTACGATTTGAGTATGGATTTGGCTATCCTAGTTCCACGATAGGCTCCATCACGACTGGTTTAGATTTGTGGTCGTGACAAGTTGGTATCAGAGCGCTAGGTTACATAGGACTCACCGGTCATGAGCAGGTTTATTAGAGTCTTGCGGATCGGTACAGAGACGTTTGTTCTTATCTTCGAGAGGCTACATAACCCTTAGGAAAATCTCACATTCTTGAATTCTTGTCGTGCGAATCCATTTTATTCAGCCAAAAGTGTATCTTGAATTCCTTCCATGTATTCAAATGCGCACGCGAGTGCTTGGTATCAGTAGTGCATCGACGACTTGTGATTTCCTTGGTGTGGTGCGAGATGTGAATTTTAGCATGATGATAATGGGCCAGTCTGGAGGACTTGAGGCCGGCTTTTATTTTGTGTCTTGAGTGCTAAGATTTTGATTGTGTGAGCCGTGCATTTGGGACTTATATGTCCATTTGTGTCCTTATCGAAGGGGGTTTTGTGACTGGATGACTATGTGGCGAGTGTGATGCGATGGTGAAGTATGTTCAAATTGTTTGATTGTGACAAAATGATTGGCTGGAAATGTGGAAAGAACTATTGAGTGTTTGATTTATGTCTCGAGTTGGCATATGGCTTCGAGTTGTGAGTGTATTGGAAGACCTCTCATGTTGTTTAGTTGTGAAGTGAAGCGAATTATCCCATTGTGTTATGAGTTCCTGGTGGTGTTTTTTGGGCTGGCCAATGCCCCAGTTGCGTTCATGTATTTGATTAACGGTGTATTCCAGCCGTATTAGCACTCCTTATTATTTTATTCATGGATGGAATCCTTGTGTATACGTGTAAATAGGGGTAGCATACTCAGTATTTGAGGACGATATTATAAGTATTCAGGGAGGAGAAGCTCTATGCAAAGTTCTCCAAGTGTGAATTTTTGGCTCAGTTCAGTAGAAATCTTGGGGCACGTGGTGTCCAGTGAGGGTATTAAGTTGGTCAGACGAGTATGGAGAGAGCTTCCAGAAGCTCAAGATTTCTTTGACCACAACTCCAGTGTTAGTTCTGCCATCAGCTTCAGGTTCTTATACCGTGTATTGTGATGCCTCGAGGGTAGGCGTTGGTTGTGTTTAGATGCAGAAGGATAAATTGATTGCGTGATAGCTATGAGTTTCGGAAGGGTACAGAGAGAGATAAATTTGAGGCTAAGCAGGCGGGGCTATTTCCCGCGGGTTGTCCTGAGGTTGTGTGATCCTTATGTTGTTTTGTAGCAAGTTCTCTTTTACCAATAATCGATATATGTTGCAATTGAGTTTAGATCACTTGTGGGAGTTGGCACGGCTATTACAATGGTGAATATGAGGTTGTAGATGATTTGGGATGTTAAATGGTTTGAGTTATATATGAGCTTATGAAGGATTTAGTTGAATCTCACTGTGGTATGGTGGCGGTGTTAGCGTATGGTCATTATGAGTTACTGGTTTTTTTTTATCTATGGCTTTGAGCCAAGTGGGGGAGTCTGCTAGTGATAAGTTGGTTGCACAATTATGTGATGTGTTTGGTTCGTTCGAGGTATACTGGTGAATCACTTGTGGCTTATAGGGGTTGAGATCGGGGATAACTCGAGTAATGGAAATTTTGGCTACAAGTTGTAATGTACTCTATGAGTAATTGGATTTTTTTTATTGAATGATTGAGTTGTAATTGTAAAATGGGGTAGTGTGTGCAATGTAGGAATTTGCTTGTTGCTTCGAGTATGTGTGGATTACTTCCTGGGGTGTTGGAGTGCTAATGGAGCACATGTCGTTCGGTCCGTTTGATCAGTCTAATTGAGGTTTGAGTAGAGTGGATGACTCTCGAGAATGGTTCTGATGAATTCAAGGTTAAATATAGCAATTGGGAATCTTCAAGGTGTGTTTTGGGCTAGAACTGAGATTTACGTTGGAGGGTGTCAAGACTTGGGGCATTTCTACATTATCATGAATTCTACATATTAGTATCAGGAAGGTGAAGGTATTAACTTTACATTCACAGGAAGTCTCTTCAAGGTAAGTATTTTGAATGTGGTACTTTGGGGGATATTTGAGAGAGTATTCAGCGGCTTATGAGCCTCAGACGGTATGGTTTTATGCTTGGGTCTCGTGTGGTGAGTCTGGGTTGAGAATTGCGGTATTATTGAAAAGAGAAGTACCAATTTGCAGGTAAGTCAGAAGGAACTTGGATAAATAGGACAACTTGGTAGTAGATCAGATTGGCATGATAAGGGATACGATAGTTCTTTGGGTGTTCATAAGGTAATGAGTTTTTACAGGTGTTTCTTAGCAATGCTCTTGAGTTTTGGTGACCTGCGTAGCTTGGTTGAGTTAGAAGGATTCAGTCTTGACGGTTTGGTGTTGTACAAATGGGATTCAGATAGTTCCTGATGGATTCTACCATGGTTAAAGATGCATATTTTCTATTGGCGTGAGGTGCAGGTGATGTGTAGTGATTTTTCTTCTAAATGGGATCAAATGGGAAGTTCTTGACTAGTTGGGTGCGTAGTTGCTTGTGGCTCGGAAGGGATTATAAAGCTCTCATGTTTATCATAGGATGGCATGGTGTATGTGGTATGTCGTGTAGAGTGAGATTTGCATGTGTGAGCTCACGGTTTAGTTCTGGAAGGAAGGTCGAAAATTCATAGGCAGCATTGGTAGTTTCAGATAACTAGGTAGATGATAACACTATTAGGTGTCTTGATGAGGGTATACATTTCAGAAAGGGGATGTGTGGAGTTAAGGGTTCTTCATTGGTATAGCGACGCTCTCTTGTTGGATCAACTGCTGATATTCAAGGTTGCTTGGTGTCACAAAAGGATTTTAGGGGTGTCCCTCGTGGAATGATCAAGTATTAAGGATGTGTTATGTATTCGAGCGGTGGAGCTGAGATCAGATATAGTAATTGGTGCGCTTCATGACTTCGAGACTGAGAGTTCTCATAAACATGTTATTTTGTGGTAGTGAACTGTGAGGATGCGAGAATAGCTAGTCGATGTTAGTATGTACCATGTATCAGTCATTGTGAACTTTTCGGTGAGTTATCTATCTGTGTGGGTGACCAGAGTTGATTTAGGGTTATTGGTAGGCCAGTATGAGTGTGTGTTCTGCACCAGGTCGGAATTTTTGACTTCAAATTTCTATTGTTGATGGATGTACCATTCGATTGTCATTGAATTTATTCGTGTTCTGGAGTGATGTATGAGTTACCCTTAGGTGTTGCGAGGAGTTGTGATCGTTGGTTATAGGCACATATGGTGTGGTTCTAATTGGGCTTATAGCGGGATTTGAGTAAGGTAAGTAATTGGATATTGCAGATTAAGACGTATCAGTTATGTTCTTTAAGGATCGTGTGGCATGGTATCGTCTGATTCCCCGTGGTTAGGGCAACGCACTTTGAGTACTTGATGTTGAATTGGGCATGGTTATTGATTTTGAGCAAGGTGAATCGATGTATTTCATGTGGACCAGCGTGTGGATGGGATCACGCATTGTAGCAGAGTTATGTGGAGGTATGATCCTAGGTGTCAGATTTGTGTGTTTTATTTTTCAATGAGTGTCAGGCTCTTAGCATGGTGTTGTGACGGTAATTGTTAATGGCGGGATGGTCCTCTCATGTGAACCTTTTATATAATTTGATTACATTGGGATGTTGCTATTGAGTGCACGAGAGTTGCATAGGTCATGGCTTTGAATTGTATTGATGTGTCATGTCATCAGAGTGGTCGTGTTGGATGAGAAGAGGTCATTGGACCTAGAATGAATATTGTCAGAATTGACTATAACATAGTTGGAAGGATAAATATCGGGAGTCGGCTTAGAAATTTGTTATAATTCCTGTTTGGGAAGGGGGAGCTTCATGTCTGGCTGATCGGATGAATGGTTGCTAGTTCTATGTGTTTCTTTCATCATCGGCGGTATATGAAAGTGTTAGAGCGAAGCATTTCTTGATAAGAGGGTATGCACCGGTATTAGGTTATTTTGAGAAGCTATTGTGATTAGGAGTTATCGCCATGAGTGTTTGAGTCATACGGTATATTATGTGATTGTATCTTGGGTTACGGATATGGCTTGATATAGCGTGTTCAGACTTATTCAGTTTATAGTTGTGTAATTTTGATCTTGTAAATTATTTCAAAAGTGGAAATTTGGTTCTAAGGTTCATAGCTCAGGTTGGATTTCGAAATTTCAATGGTGTTGTGCTATCGGACCAATATTTGATAGAGTGATGTGGGATCACCCCCAGAGGTTACGCGGCAGTTTGATGGTGATGGAGAATAACTCTTGGCACGTTCAAGGATGAACATATGTTTAAGTGGAGAAGGATGTAATGACCCGGCCGGTCGTTCCGAGAGTAATAGCCCTGTTTTCCCTGTTTCGGCTTCATTATATGTGGTTCAACTTCATTGTGTTGTATTAGATTAGTTGGCTCGGGTTTGGAGCGATTTTTGGAGAGAAATGAGAAACTTAGTCTCTTAACTTGGTTCAATAATTGAAAAAGTCAATTGAGAGTTGACATATTGGTAAACGACCTTGGAATGTAGATTTCATGGCTCGGATAGATTCATTAGGTGATTTGGGATTTAAGAGTGTGTTCAGAATATGGTTTTGATGTGCGGTGTAGAATTAGGCTTGAATTGGTGAAAGTTAGTTTTTGGCGATATCCGGTCGGCAGTGGAAAATAAGCTATAGGGGTCGGAATGGAATTTCGGAAGTTGGAGCAGGTTCATAGTGTCATTTTGGATATGTGTGAAAATTTTCGGGTCATTTGGACATGTTTTGGTTGGTTTCGGCATCATTGGCGAAATTTAGAAATCACAAAGTTCATAGGCTTGAATCCGATGTGATCTTGGTATTTTAGCGTTGTTTTGGGTGTTTCAAAAGCTCGAATAAGTTCGAATGAGGTTGTGGGACTTGCTGGTATTTTTTGGTTGGGGTCCCGAGGGGCTCGGGGTGATTTCAGATAGCCATCGGGGATTTAAAATTGGAAAATTGCAGCTAAAGCTGCTGGTGCTGGTGTAACCGCACCTGCGGATAGGGGACCGCAGGTGCGAGCCCGCATAAGTGGACCTAAGATTGCAAGTGGGGATTTTGGTGGGCAGGAGGAAGACCGCAGATGCGGAGCTGGGGCCGCACCTGCGGAGTCGCAGGTGCGGAAATTTGATCCTGGGTGTGGAAATGTGCATTTAAGTGATTTTTTGCAGGTGCAGGTCCACAGGTGCGAGAATTTGACCGCAATTGCAGAAATCCCTGGGCATAACATATAAATAGGACCCTTAGCGGATTTTGGTCATTCATCCACCATTTTTGCACGGGTTGGAAGCTTTTAGAAGGGTTTTGAAGAGGAAAATCGAAGGTTCTTCGTGGAGGTAAGACTTTTGGACTTAAAACTCGTTTATGTATGATTTATGGACAGATTAGTGGTGAAATTATTGGGAAAGTAGTACAAACATTGGGTAATTAGGGCTTGTAATTGGAGACCTTTAATTGGGGATTTGAGGGGCTATTTGAGGTCCGATTTTGAGATTCTTGGTATGTATAGAATCGTGGGAGGATGAGGATTCTTGTGATGTGATTTTTATCGACTTTCGAGATGTGGGCCCGGGGTCGGGTTTGGCCAATTTCGGGATTTTTGGTATATATTGGTTATTTTCGAGTGGGCTTTGTTCCCTTAGAGTATTTTGATGATATGAATCTGTTTTTGAATAGATTCTGGGCGTGTTGAGGCCGAGTCAAGGGGCAAAGGCATCGCGGAGTAGATTTTCATCCGGTTTGAGGTAACTAATGACTGTAAATCTTGTCGTGAGGGTATGGAACCCCGAACTTTGCATTTTCTCACTATTTTTGGAGTGGCGCACATGCTAGATGACAAGTGTGTAGCTTGCACTAATTGGGGATTTGTACTTGGTCCTTCCCGTGGCAACTATTGAGTTGCGTATTTACTTTTAAATCATATGTTTAATCGTGTTTTCAGACTATTGTTATATTTGGGCAGTAAACCATGTTTGGGGCCTTGTGCCGACTTGTTTAGACCCCTTGGGGGATTTTACTGCTATTCCTCACTGTGTTGACTTATGATTTACACTCAGTCATATTATGTTTAACTGATTTCGAAACTCAGCCTTATTTACACTATTTCTAGATATAAAATGATGTTTTTGGGTCGAGTACCCCACTTTACTGATAGCCCGAGTGGCTTTTTGAGAGTTTCTGACTAAGTGAGGCTGAAGGCCTGATTGTGAGGATATGATATGCCATGAGATGGCTTGATATTAGCGCTTGGGCTGTAGGAGCCCCTCCGGAATCTGTAACACCCCCATTGAGTGTAGGTACCTACTGAGTGCGAGTGTCGAGTGACAAGTGATTGGGAGGCATGAGTGACTGTGAGGTTGCCCAAGGGGCTGATTATGAGTGACTGTGAGGTTGCCCGAGGGGCTGATTATGAGTGACTGTGAGGTTGCTCGAGGGGCTGATTATGAGTGACTGTGAGGTTGCCCGAGAGGCTGATTATGAGTGACTGTGAGGTATGCCCGAGGGGCTGATTTTGGGTGATGTTACGCCCGAGGGGAAGTTTCTTATTCATGATTTTTCCCTAGTGGCTACTTATGATTCATGTCATTTTTTTTACACTAACTTCTTAGACATTTTTCTGAAATTGTTGGAAATTACACTTTTCAAAGGAGTTTTACTGAAATTGGCTCTTTCTTAGCGTGATGATTTAACGTATTCACTATTGGAATGAAAGACCGTGCTTATTGTGAAATGATGATTTGACTTTATCTGTTTCTTACTGCTAGACCTGATTTATTTTCATTATTACTGAGTTGGCGTACTCACATTACTCCCTGCACCTTGTGTGCAGATCTAGGTGCTAGGGCGGAGTGAGCTATGTATCTGTTCCAGAGACTTCTCGGAGATTTTGCGAGGTAGTTGCCCGCGTCCGCATCCCTGCTTACTATTATAGAGTTTATTTTCAAGGGTTGTATGTTTTTTGTAGATGCTCATGACCAGTGACTCCGGGATCTCGGGGTTGTATTTAATATTTGGTGTAGCTTTATCTATTTTATAATGATTAAACAAAACCATTATGGGTTATCAGTTTAGTAATGATATAAATGAAAGATTATTTATGATTTGAGTGTGGATTTGGGTGGCCTAGTTCCACGATAGGCGCCATCACGATTGTTTTAGATTTGGGGTCGTGACAACAGGCATCTATGCGAATGTCGTAGCGCATATACGGCCCAATCATCCTAGATGCGACGTTCCCCCTTAGCCGAGCTCTTCGTAGATGCGAGCAAACATCCATAAATTCGATGTCGCACTTGTGCTCAGCTCTCTGCAGAAGCTGAAATGCCTAAGCTCCTTAACTCTAGAAGATGTGAGCCAAAGCTCCACAATAGGGAGCTCACACCTGAACATTGCAGGTGTGATATCTGCAACACCATCAATTTAAAGTCTTCCAAAATAGCCCAAAACCAATCCAAAACTCATACAAGTAATTCAGGGCCCAATATCAACATCCACACAAGTATAACAACATCATACAAACTCGCTCACAAGCTCAATTCATCAAAATAACATCTAAAATCAAGAATCATGTATCAAAACTCAAAGATTTCAATGTTCATAACTTCAAAATTTTAACTTTCTTCACAATGAGTGTCGCAAACGGCCTTGGGTCATCTGCAACCCCAACCAAATATGCGTACAAGTCTAAAATTATTGTACAAATCTACCAAGAGACTTTATTTTCCTTTTTGAATTTCCTCAGTTCAGATTCTTATCTGCGGTGTGAGATGCATTCCGGTGCGATGTCTCTGGTTTAGACACCAGGTGTCAACCTTCTTAAAACGCTCTGTCTTTATTTAGGTGAAGGAAAATATGTCACTGAACTAGCCAAAGACTTCTAGTCCATTTAACAGTGAAAGAATGATTCTTGATCTTCGAGCGCTTTAGTGCACATGCATGGCTCCAGATCTTTGAAAAGGTCCTCCATGCGGCAAAGGTGAATTTAAGCATATTCAAAATCTTAACCAAAGAGAGGTGCATCACATTAACTTTTTTCTTTTCTTTGGTGGGTCATGATTTCTAAGTTGGGGTGCTTATAAACCTCTCTTCACTTTCTGGTGGACATGCCTTGTAAGTCCGAAATCGTCAAAATACTAATCCGAGATCATTTACCAACAATGTTGACCATGGTCAACTCCAACCGTTTTCAAGTTCAAAAATCAAGTTTTCTTTGAAAAAACACATTTAAACTTTTCTGAAATCAAAACTACCACGCTCGCAAGTCATAAATCATTAGATAAATCCATATAAGGTCTCAATTCACGAAACAAAAAGTTACTACTCAAAATGACCTATCGGGTCGTTACACCATCCCCCATGAGCCACTAAGCGTGCGCACGAGTTTGATATTTTGAGATATTGGGAATGTCTATTTTTTAGTAAATTTCGAATCTTTATTATGCACATTGATTCTTTAAACTTGTTGTTGCATTTAATAGTAAATGTCGGTCTAGTGTAGCACGCCTCAAAAACATGTGACTGATACTTGATATTCTATTCGACCTGAGTGTAGCAACCCGCACAATATGACCCATATATATTCCTTATAGATTCATAATATTATACCAATTTATTCACTTATGTCGGATAGAATGTCGGATGTCGGTCACATGGTTTTGGGGCATGACAAACTTAGTATCATAGCACTAGGTTCTAATTAAGTCGTAAAATGTCTATAAAATCATGTATCATAGAGTTTTTTCTTATATGTGTGATGTGCACAACACTTATATTGAAAATTCCACATACACATTATAGAAATATTGCATTCTCTCTCCTATTCTAGAAATCATGTAATAGACCTTGAATGTAACTATGTTTCCTATCTCGTGCTCTATCTTGATTCGCAGAGTATAGTGAACATGCGTACTAGAAATATGAATAGAGAAGTTGCTCCTAACATGGCGCAACATCATAAGAGGCATCCGTCAGACCTAGGGGCTGATCTCCGAAGGTCGCAAGGCCACTGACTATGCCATTTTTGATGGCTCCTAAGATGGTAGAGGAGCTAGAAGAAGAAGATGAATAGTAATTTGAATTTTTAGATTGTTGTTGGGAGATTCTAAGAACTTCAATTACTTATATATGAGTAAAAATTGAGTTGTATAACATGTATTAAGGCTTAAATCCAAGGATGGTCATTTAAGGATATTTTTGCTAAGTTTGAGCCCTAAATTAGGCTTGCAAGCAATAAATAGATGACTCTTGATATCCATTGAGTATTACATAGATTATAGATTGTAGTGTTATTGGATTGTATAGGTGAAAAGCAAATCTAGGAACATTGAAACTTGCTACCTTCGAAGATTCTCTATCACAACCCAAAATGTAGCCTGTCGTGATGGCGCCTAACGTGGTACTAGGCAAGACGATACCTCAAAATATTTTCCAAAACTTTTAAGTGAAAAACAAAATAACACAAGTTTAAATCATTAAAGCTCTTAAACTGGATAGAAAGTCAAAACTCAAGAAGGAAGTTTACAAATCTAGTGTGTCACTGAGTACATAGCGTCTATGCAACACAATTATGAAAATACTGTCTATGGAAAGATGAAACTAAATACATAAAGCTGAAAGATAGGGAGGGAGAGTCAATGTCTGTGAATGATAGGAATCTACCTCGATATCTCTGAATAAGCAAGCTACTTAGAGTATCAGCACCCACCATGTCCGGAAACACCTGGATCTGCACACAAAGTGTAGGGTATAGCGTGAGTACAACCAACTCAGTAAGTAACAAGACTAACTACTAGATTGAAAATAGTGACGAGCTTCACAGAGCCAGTTCAATTACAGTAAATACAATATAGGAAAATAATCATGCTTTCAAGTCCTACATTTAAAGCCAAAACAGTTAATTCATATCAAGTTCAATTGAAACTGAATATAATATCTCTTAGAAACTACGCAATAGTGATATATGCCAACTTAAGTACAATAGTAATGAAATCAAGGGCATATTCTTAGTGTAACAGTCACTCAGTCCTCCCATTCACTCCAACCTCACAGTCTCTCAATTCTCTCAGTCGCTCGCCACTTGCGCTCGACACTTGCACTCGCACTCAGTAGGTACATGTGCTCACTGTCGGTGTGCAGACTCTAGAGGGGCTCCTTCAAACCAAGCACTATAATAAGCCAATCGTGGCATTAATCAATACAACATGTTGCGGCGTACAACCCGATTCTAATAAATATTCACACAATCTGACCCTCGGCCCCAATCTAAACTCTCCAAATCCCTAGTCTCAACTCCCAAAATTATACCTCAAAACCACACAATCTAGGTAGGGAAATTAATGGGAAAACATAATTATTGAAATTTGTTTACCACAAGCGACTTACCTCAAGAAAGCCCTCAAAAATCCTCTCAAAAATCGCCAAATCCCGAGCTTAAAATGTCAAAAATGAAGAAAATTTGCGACCCTTGGATTAATATGCACTGCCAGTGGCTCCGCTTTTACGGTTCATTTAGCCACTTCTGCGGCACTGCTTTTGTGGCAATACTTTTGCGGTTAAAAATCAGCACCCGCGGACTTACAATCAACACCCGACTTGGTGTTTTAGTGGCCAAGGGCTCACACATGCGAGACTGCACCTGCAACCCTTTATCCTTTTCTGCGCGCCCAAAGCCAAGTTCCCTATTCTGCACCTGCGACCACAATTTCACTTCTTCGGATTCGCAGGTGCGCTCCTCCTTCTGCACATGCGATACACCCAAGGCTAGACCAATCTCGCTTCTGCATCACTCCAGCCGTACATGCGGTATCACACCTACATTCAATCCCCTCGCAGGTGTGATCACACCAGAAGGCTCCAAGCTTCAACAATGCTCTCAGCCTCATTTTCGATTCGTTAACCATCCGAAATCAATCTGAGGCCCCCGGGACCTCAACCAAGCAGACCAACAAGTCCCAAACATTACAGGAACTTAGACAAGCCCTCAGATCACATCAAACAACATCAAAAACATGAGTCGCACCCCAATTCAAGCCTATTGAAATTAAGGAATTCCAACATCTACAAAGGACGCTGAAACCTACTAAATCATGTCTAATTGACCTTACATTTTTCACACAAGTCACAAATGACCCTTGTGATGACCCGACAGGTCATCTAGTGTTTTAGAACCTAATTATATATTTCAAAGCCTCTAATAGCTTTTTTAAGTCTTTCTCGATTTTGCAGTCTGGGTATTTTTCTGGAAGGCTTATGTTGAAAAATGATAAAATATGAAATTGTACCTTAAAAATTCATTTGAGTTGATTTCGATCAAAATTTTGAGCAAACGGACTCGGATCTATGCTTTGATGGTCCTGGTGGTCTGTATCTTGATTTGGGACCTGGGCATATGTCCGGAATCAAATTTGGAGATCCATAGCTCGAGTTATTGATTTCTGTCTAAAATTGAAAGTTTAAAGGTTTAATGATTTTAAAGAATTGACCGACGTTTGAATTTGTTGATACCCGATCTGTATTTTGGTTCTGAAACCCGATATAGGTATTACTATGTTTATGACTTGTCTGTCAAATTTGGTGAGAAATGGAGTAGGTTTGACATGATTCGGATGTCCGATTGTTGAAATAGAAGTTTTAGAGTTTTCTTGAAAATTTCTTTTTATTTGGTGCTCAATTCATAGTTCTAGGTGTTATAGAAGTCTCCGTAGTTTGGCTGTCATCGCATTTGCGAAGATTTTCTCGCATTTGCAGTGTTCGCAAAGCAATTGCGACATCTGCAACTGATCAAGTAGCTGAAAAATGGATTTTTTGTTCATTATTCAAGTTTTCAAAACTGGAAAATCTTAGAGGTGATTCTAACCTATTTTCTTTCAATCTTTCATTACATTTCATAAGTTTTCAACCTAAAATCTAGTGTTTTCATGGTGGAAATGGGGGTTTGGGTAGAATTAGGGATTTTTGTGAAATTGGGATTTAAACCTAAAATTGAGGTCAGATTTCAAAATAAATTACATAACCGAGCTCGGGGCTGAATGGGTACTCGGGTTTTAGTCCGAATTTTGGGTTTGGACCAAGCGGTCACGGGATTTGACTTTTTCAATATTGATCTAAATTGAATCTTTTGTAAACGTGGGTAGTTCCTAAGGCTTAATGTGAATAGTTTGGTTGGTAATCTGCTAGATTCTATTGGTTCAGAGGCTTGTTTGAAAGGCAAAACTATGGTTGAGATTTTAGTTGATCTTTGGAGCGTGGTAAGTGTTGAGTTTAAACTTGACTTGAGGGAATTAGGAATCCTTAAACTATGTGTTATGTGAATTTCATGTGTTTTAGTGTATATGCAAGGTGTCTAGTGCTTATACGACGTTGAATTGCTTGTTTTCCTGATTTTCCATTTTCCTTAATTACCCCTTTCCCTGCTTTAATTGTTATGTTCTCTAAATACCTTCCATGCTTTAATTGCTACTTGTTAATAATTTTTTTCTCCTGTTAAAAATGATAGACCTCTTCATGCTTTCATGACTTGCTGCTATTTGCTTTAAATTGATGTACTTGCACCTTCTAATTGTCATTTACCGGGCTTGACTTGCTGTGTAGTATTACCTATGTGAATTTCCATGTTGTACAATGTTTCTTTTGTTTCAGCTTGGTGTTCATTGATCGTAAAGGTTCTTGTGATTTTAATTATTGATCGACTGTGCACATTGAGTATTTGGTACTGATACGGTGGGATCGAGTTGCATGTCGCACCAGGTAAAGTAAGGATGGATTGATATGGTGGAATAAGTGTGAATTATGATATTGATATTGTCATACGGTGGGATCGGGTTTCACGCCGCAACATGTGGAATAAGGGTGGATTGTTACGATGAAATAAGGGTGAACTATGATACTGATATTTTTATATGGTAGGAGGGGGTTGCGCGCTGCAACATATATATAATATATATATATATATATATATATATAAGTGAAATAAGGGGATTATGT